>JABCRI010001198.1:0-67006 GCA_015143295.1 Tetracentron sinense
TGACTCTTTTTAACTATGATTAAGATTCATATGAAGCAAATGTTAATATCCCGACAGGGCCTTGAATTTGTTGGGCGACTGGTTCCTGTTGGTCAACTCCAAGAATTGTGGTCTTCATCTTGATATGTTAATATATATAGATATATATATATATATTATATGTTAGTTCTTGATTTTTCGGGTAGCAAAATTTTCAATTGAAACGATCAGTTTTATTGTCGTTTAATTTTATTTTAGAACGCTTTTAAAAATAGGATCGCTTTGGTGGTTTTGGAGACTGGGTTGACTAGCAATCCCGATTTCCAGTTAAACTAGCCGATCGATCTAGTCCAATTTTGAAAACCTGATACAAAGAGAGAGAGTGACCTAGCCAAAATCTATTAGGATGTTTCCATACTGCTTAGGATTGGCTACATGTAGCTCTCTGCTCTGCACATTCTTGATCATAGATGTCCAAAATGAAAGTACGGTGGTCAATCAATATGAGACTCGGCCTCTAGCGAGGAGGTGATCTTCTTCTTGCCTTAAAAATGCCTTTAACTTAAGATTAACAAGTTTTAACCTATTTGTTTTTTTTTTAGAAACAACTGGTTACACGTTTTAAACTCTAAGGAAGTGAATTTTACCCATAGTTAAAAGAGTTTTAAGGGAGCGGACGACTCTTCCGCTCCTCGCCTTGCCGGTTCCCAAAACCCTCAAAATCGAAACTCTTTAAGAATCGGCTAGACCCGGTCAGAACAGGTAGAACGGATCAAAACTGGAAAAAAATAGGAAAAATACAAAAAGAAAATTGATTTTTTTGCAAAAGTATACGGTGAACCAGGAACCGGCCACTCTACCGGTTCGATGTCCTCCGGTTATGAAACAGTGAGTAGAGTACAGCTGGGACTTCTTCCAAAATATCATTGTTATTCTTTGGCAGTTATTTTGGCGGGTATGCTAATAACAGCATTTCAAAACAAAACCTTTCCACTTCTCCTTATCTCTCTTTTTCCAGTTACCACACACAAGATGTTGTTCTCTTCACCTTCCACTTGTCCTCTCTCCCCTCCTCTCTCCATCTCCTTCCCTCCTCAGAACCCATCCATACAAACTCCCTCAAAACCACCCTCTCTCTCTCTTCTCTCCAAATGCAAAAGCATCGAAAATCTCAAACAAAATCCACTCCCAAATCATCAAAACTGGTCTCCACAATACCCAATTCGCACTAGCAAGCTCATTGAATTTTGTGCACCCCATTTCGCCTTTCGGTGATCTTTCTTATGCCCTCTCAATCTTCGAATTAATCGATGACCCAAATGTATCATCTGGAAAACTATCATCAGAGGCCATTCTTTGAGCTATTCTCCGATCCTTGCCGTTACTTTTTATGTTCGGATGCTCCACGCTGGGTGGGAGCCGATTCCTACACCTTTCCTTGCCTTTTGAAATCTTGCGCGCTAGTTCTGCTACCCATGAAGGGAGACAGATCCATACACATGTTTGAAGCTTGGTCTTGATTCTGATGCTTTGTTCATACTTCACTTATCAATATGTATGCTCGAAATGGTTGAATTATCTGATGCACGATTAGTATTTGATAAAAGTTCTCTAAGGGATGCAGTTTCTTTTTCACGGCTTTGATTACTGGGTATGCTTCTGGGGGTTATTTGGACGATGCACAAAGGCTTTTTGATGAAATTCCTGTTAGAGATGTTGTGTCATGGAATGCTATAATTGCTGGGTATGCTCAAAGTGGCAAATTTGGAGAGGCATTGGCTTTTTTCCAGAGATGCTGAGAGAAAAAGCCCACCCAATGAGAGCACAATGGTTAGCGTCCTCTCGGCTTGTGCTCAGTCGGTTCCCTCGAATTAGGGAAGTGGGTTCACTCTTGGATTGAAGACCGTGGACTTGGTTCAAATCTTCGGCTTGTTAATGCACTTATTGATATGTACTCAAAGTGTGGGGATTTGGAAAAAGCTTGTGGTTTGTTTGATGGAATATGTCAAAGAGATCGAATCTCGTGGAATGTTAGATTGGTGGCTATACTCATATGAGCCACTATAAAGAAGCCTTGGTTCTGTTTCGGAAAAGCAGCAATCAAATGAAGAGCCAAATGAGGTCACCTTCTTGAGCATTCTTCCAGCTTGTGCTAACTTAGGTGCTCTTGATCTTGGCAAATGGATTCATGCATATATAGATAAGAACTTCAGCAAATCAACCAATACTTCCCTTCCGACTAGTCTCATTGACATGTATGCTAAATGTGGAAATATAAAGGCTGCACTACAAGTCTTTGACTCTGCAAAACCTAGAAGCTTGGCTTCTTGGAATGCGATGATATCTGGGCTAGCCATGCATGGGCATGCAGATATGTCTCTTAGGCTTTTCTCGTAAATGACCGAAGAAGGATATGAACCGGATGATATCACCTTCGTTGGTCTTCTTGCAGCTTGTAGTCATGCTGGTTGGTAGAAGTTGGCCGCCAATATTTTGATACCATGATCCGAAAATATAAGATTTCACAAAGGTGCATCACTATGGATGTATGATAGATCTCGTCAGTCGAGCCGGGGCTGTTGATGAAGCAGAGGCCCTTATGAAGAATATGGAGGATGAAGCCCGATGGTGCTATTTGGGGTTCTCTGCTCCAAGCTTGTAGGGTCCACGGTAATGTAGAGTTGGGAGAATTTGTTGCAAGGCAACTTTTTGAACTGGAGCCCAAAAACCCTGGGGGTTACGTGCTTTTATCGAACATCTATGCAGGAGCTGGCAGATGGGATGATGTAGCAAGAATACGAACCAGGCTAAATGAGAAGGGAATGAAGAAAATCCCTGGCGGTACCTCTATTGAGGTGGATAGTGTTGTGCATGAGTTTTCTTGTTGGTGACAAATCACATCCACAGAGCAGAGAAATATATAAGATGGTGGAGGAAATAGATGAACTGTTGAATTTTCTGGGCACGTGCCTAATACATCAGAGGTGCTTTATGATATAGATGAGGAGTGGAAAGAAGGGGCATTGTCTCATCATAGTGAGAAATTGGCAATTGCTTATGGTTTGATCAGTAACAAACCCAGGGACGACAATTAGAATCGTGAAGAACCTTCGTGTATGTGGAAATTGTCATTCAGCAACAAAGCTCATATCCAAGATCTTCGACAGGGAGATTATCGCTAGAGATCGGAATCGTTTCCACCATTTCAAATTAAGATGGTTCTTGTTCATGCATGGACTACTGGTGACGCTTGCATAGTAGCTTGGTACTCTAATGTCCAGATGTTGGAGAAAAGGATATTTGGGAATGGGACAACTGGCTATCCTTAGTGGTGGAATTGTTCTGCCTTGAAACTTTTCAAGACCACACTTTTGTGCGGCTTAGTGTCTTCAAACCCATTATCGTTGAGTTGGATAAGAGATACTAGGCTTGTTTCCATGGTTGTGCTGCAATTCCCCAACAAATTTGCAAGATTATGAAGGGCTATTATTCTCAACACTCTGTTTTTGTGCCATACCTCATTATATTTACAGTTTTGGGTGGATCAAGATGTGCCATACAGTGTGGAAACTCTAGTTTAAGATTGGACCCCACTCTTGTAGGCATGTCCTATCAAATGGGACTTACGTTATTCCTCCTTTGGGAAGTTTGGCTAGTAGATTGTCCAGACTACAGATGTTCTTTAGCATGACTTTGTATATGATATTTATGGGCTTCAATAAATATTTCGGCAATCTGTCTTGCTTACTTGTCACAGTTAGTTTAGTGGTCAAACCTCTACGAGAAGGGGTAGGGTGGAGCCTGAGTTGCAAATGAGATCATAGTAAGGCATGCATAAATCTAAGAGAAGTGTGAGAATCAGCGTTGAAGACTGGCTTTCTTTTTCAGTCATTCTATAGAATATTGAACAAGCTGGAGTTGTTCTTTATATTGTGTTAAGAGTGCACAGGGTCGTTACACCTCCTACGGAGGCATTCTATTTCTAGGGTAGCTGCTGAAAAAATCTGACTTGTGATCATATTTAAGATGGGCTTCAGATTCCCAGACATATTCATGATGGTGTAGACGGATAGAAGGAACTTCTGATAATCAATTAATGTTGTTCTGTTGTCATACTGTGAATTTACCTCATAGGATTGTTAGAAATAACGTTTCTTCTTTGTGGTGGTTAGGAAATTAGAAGAGAAAAAAATAAGAATAAAGTCTGGATGGTGTCAGAGTTAGAGACTTGAACAGAGAACAGAAGGCTGTGTTAAACATGGAATGCACTGACAGAAGTCTATGGAGAGGTAAAAGATGACACAAGAGGGGGACTTGAAACTATTTCTTTTGCTAATTCATGTGAGAATTCTGACCCCCAGGATTGTGTTATGGTTGATGACAAGGGTGAATTATAGTGGTATGTTCAGGTCTGGTTAGTATGATGATCTTTAATGAAGCTGACATAACGGCTCTAGTAGATGGATTTAGGACCTTTAAGCTTTCCTTGTCCAGTCTGTACTGTTATCAATGAATTTGGGCTTGCTTCTGATTTAAACATTCCCATTTGGTAATTTTTTGGGAAGAGGTTACACGAGGTGGGTGAAGCTCTCAAAACTAAAGTTGGAGAAACTCTGATCAGAGTCTTGGAGTCTTCTCCTTGGGAAGGAGTAAGCCTGTTTGTCTTGCAGTAGCCTCATTGTTTTGTGTTCGCTGCGAACCCAGTCATTCTTGTAGAGTTCTTCTGGTGAAACATGAACTGGATTGTTATGGTGAAGCATGCTTTATATTCTTGTTTTTCGACTGCTTATTGTCCATTCTATAGTGTTCAAAAACCCATCTACTAAGAACACAGGAATGTTCACTTCAGTTTTGACTCAGATTTTTTCTATGACCACACTTTGGGGAGATTTTTATTGTCCTTGGCCATGGCTAACCTGATCATTGTCAGTACTACATTGTTCATCAGTCGACTCTAATTCACGTGGCGTTTGTTTAACACTAGTCTAAAAAGAAGTGCTTATTTGAAAATTATGCTTAGTTGGAAAGGTTTTTACCCCTAAAACATCTAAAATATAGACATGCAATTTTCAACTTAAGCTACTTTTTAAAGTAAGGTTTTACCCTAAAACATCTCAAATGTAGACATGTAATTAACCTTCAACTTAACAATCTAAAGTCCAACTAAGCATAATTTTCAAATAAGCACTTATTTTTAGACTAGTGTTAACAAATGCCATCTCAGTAAATTCAACTCTCAATTTGGCTGATGACTATGATGTCAGATTTTGTGATCACACAATGATCATGGGGTTTGATTTGTCAAAACCCCGAATTGATCCTCCCCGTTTGATCAAAAACATGCTGGAAAGTCCTTTCAGGGTTATGGAGGTCGACGAATCAGCTAACATATGAGTCATGTCTACCCTTTATATTGGGTACTTTCTATTGACTTAACCAAATTACCAGGATATGGAAGACAAAACACCCGAGTCATGCCATGATTTTTCTACATTTTATTACTCCCAAACCATGTTCACAGCAAGCAAACTTTCACTAGATTGCTTGGCCGAGCAAACCAGGATGCTGAACGCAGAATTCCCAATTCATGTCATGGTTTTCCAACAATTTAGTAGTCTCAAACCATGTTCACATTGAGAAAAATGGTTGTTAGATTTGCTAGTATGAGTGTATATTTTACCCATTTGCTTCTTATCATCACCTACCTAGCTGATTTTTCATTGTTTAGAAAATTGAAGTACAGAGATTGGCTGGTTTTAAAACATGAAGGAAACAGGAAGGGGTGCATTGCATCAATCTGATCTCATCTGAAAGTAGGAAAATGCTATGAAACCCAGTTTTATTTATATCTATGTTTTGGATTTACATACAACAGCTACTCCTTGAAGCAAACTCGGGACTCGAAGTCATGCGTCAATGTTAGAGTGGACACCTTGCTTGAAGGAATTTCTCCGTGCCGATGCCAAAACAGTCTTGTCTGCAACTATGAAGTATGCAGCACCAGCCACTGCCATTAATCAACAAATTTCAGAACAATCAGAAAACAGTATCTAAAGTGATTGTAGTATGGTATGAAGAAGATGGTGATGGTAATAACCTTAGAAAATTATAGAGCTGAGCAGTGTGATTGAGGTTAGCTCTGGCCCAAGGCAGCATCCTCACACTAGCAAACTAAATGTGAAACAGAACAGATTTGAAATGTCAAATATGCCTTCACAGTATCTTAATAGCTTTCAAAATGGCATTTTCATCACAAAAGGATTTATATGCCATTTATCTCACACACACCAATGTTATCAGAACCGGACCTCTCATCGAACCGGCTGAGTGACGGGTTCCGGTTTGACCGGTTAGACCATGTCCTCTTTTGTATTTTTTTTTTAAAAACATTTTTTTTCTATTTTTACTCATTAATGGCCGGTTCTGACTGGTTCTCTGTCTATTTTACCACCAGTTCCTGGTTCTTCCGGTTTTGACAAAAATGATCAGTTTTCAATTAGGCCCAGTTTTGGGGTGTTTGGATTTCAACCGGCCGGTCCAGTTCTGACAACACACACACACACATATATATATATATATATATATATATATATTTTGCAAAACCACTTAATGAGTATTGCCACAAGGGTGTGACCTTGAGACTGTTCTCACCCATGGGTGGTTAGAAATTTTTGAGAAAAATAAAATTAGGATTGCATTTATATACAGATTTATTTTCTTTAAGAGAAGATAAAAATGGTAATGAAGAGGACTTACAGTCGGAATCGCAGTAGCAATAGTCGCGACAACAGCCGCCTTCGCCCCTGCAACAACGCCCTCTATGGATACATAAAAATTAAAATTCAGTCATTTTTACTTGAAATCAAAAGGCAATTAAATTACTAATCTAAAAATGTTCAAGAAAAAGAACTGTTTGTCTGAAGGATTGAAACTTGCACACCCCCATACTTCAGATTTTGATGGGAAGCCTTTTTTTTTTTTTTTGAAATGTTAAAAAAAATTATCGAACCAGTTCCAAAATCAGACTAATCAAGTCACTTTAACACCATTTGCATTCATGGGTATCAGCGAATGAAAGAGATGCCAAATTGAAATCTTCATGGACATAATAATCTTTTGAATAGCAAACTAAGATTCCAAGAACAAAGTACCATGAGAACATCGCTTGGCAAGAGCTAGTTTTTGGTCTAGCGAAGCCAACCCATTTCTCTCCAGAGGAGACTGAGCTACATTTTTGGCCATTGTAGGGAAGGAGAAGCTTAAGAAGGTTACTGAAGAAATTGAATTGGAGTTAGAGAGATAGAGGCACTGATGAGTTTTGGAACTTTGCATGAAGAGCTTTGAAGTTGAGGTTTGGTTATTTATAGAGGGTTGATGGAAGCCATTATTAGTGGAGTTTGATGGTTTTAGTTGAATTCTAACGTCGGAGTCACTTGTTTTTACATTGGTTTCTGTTTAAGGCCGGTAGATTCTCAGTTGTTGTACCTAAAACACCCCTAGGTTTGGAAGGGAAAGGTAGTTGGCGAAAAAGAACTGGGGTTGTTTTGGTTTAAGATGACCAAATTGCCCTTTTCTCAATTTACCCTAATTATACATTATCATGTGTAGTTTCAAAAAAAAACAAAATGCATTAGCATGTAAATGATTATGTTTGTTATAGTTATCTAATTTCAACTTCAAAAGGCTACTGAATTACTCGGCCAATACCTTGCCTTTGAGTTGTGTTATCCTTTATCTTAGATAAAAGCAAGAGGATTACATTAGGTTAGCAACCGATATAAAAACAACGTGGCTAAATCATATGGAATGATTCTAATATGTTGCTTTGAGATTATGTTGGAGCATTAGATGTCATATGACTCTTTATAAATTAGAATAACAAAACAAGATTTGTATAGCTGGTGCTAAATAGTTGAGATAAGGTACTTACAAATGAAAAAAAAAAAATCTTTAAATCCTTTTTTTTTTTTTTAAATGATGAATTACAAACAAACCTGAAAACTATAGTTGCTTTTTTTGCATTTAACACTACCATTGAGCTTGTATCGCGCTTTCCAAGTAGGTTTAGAGGAAATCTCCCCAAAAAAATGCATTCTAACGACACCAAATCCATATTGTACAGAGAAAGAAAAAACAAAATTTGAAAATTCGGCAAATTATTCCTTCCTAAATTAAGAAATTTTGTTTAGCGGTACCCTTAGGTCTATCCATGTGTGTGTGTTTAGTGTCTGTTACTTGATACCTTTCCACTCCTCGCCTCTTGCTCCAATGGTGGGGTGTGGCCTCTCTCAAGTGAGAGGTCTCGGAATCTAATCCCAGCGATGAGTTGCAAGAGCTCCAATCCTCAAGCTAACCACTAAAACCCTAGGTTAATGTATTAAAAATAATAAATAAATAAATACCTTGATACCCTTCCAACCAAAAAGCAACACTAAAGAGGCTATTATGGTCACTTGGAGTTCTCCTATGGAAGCAATGACAGAACCGTAAATTATAGAGTTAACAAGGGGCACTGAGATTGTGACACTCCTCCTGCCCACATAATTCACTCCTGTAATTCACTGACACGAATATCCAAAAAAGTGTCACTACTTGGCCATTAGTTTGGGATGAAAGCTGCCCCTAAAACCGTGGGTAAACCAGCCTTTCGGGTTCTTTGGATCTCTGCAACTGTTACTTTTATAAGATCAGAACACGTGTCCAAGATCCAATGGCTTAGATGGCCAGATATTCTGCTACAGACAGGAGCACACAAAAAATTGATGGTTTTCTCTTCTGTTTAGTTTTTGAGTGGGTGGCCAATGGATTCTGAGTGTTGCAGTGCGTACTTTCGTCACTTTCAAGTATAAAGTTAAGTGATTTTTTTGTATTAAGATAATCAAAGTTAATTGGATGATATATGATCATTGTACTCTAATCCAATTGTTAAAGGGGAAAATCTTCTTTAGTGGAATGCTTTCACGTGTGAAGTGACTTAATTTTTCTGTTAAATACTTTAATTTTTAGTTGACATTAAATTCTTTTAACTTTTTTGTTTTTTAAAAATTTATTTATGAGAGATATCATTTACCTATATTAGTAGAGTCCGTCCGAAGTTAGCTTGGGCTGTGGAGTTCTTGCAATTCATTGGAGTTATATAAAAAAACTAATATTTTAACATTAAATTTTTTTTTACTTCAATATATGGTTAGGCCGCAACACCACTAACCCAGGACTAACGTAGATAAATGATATCCTCTAGCAATAAAAAAACAAAAATTTGATAGAATTAATGATGAGTCTTAACGCCACACTCCTAGACTCGAACTCAAGTCTTCTCACAAATGAGAATAGAATGAGAGATACGATCTACCACCGGAACTCAAGTCTTTACACGTGACTGGAACACGTACGCATAGAGAAGCCAACCAACCCCTTTGTTACAATTTTATCAAATGAGAATCCACTTCAAAAGGTATTTTATATGAGGAATGCTATATCATATATCAAATTTTAGGGTCAAGGTTACGATTATTTTGCCGCATGAGAAGCCCCATGTTAGATTTTAGGGTTAGGGTTCAAGAGGGGTATGTTTGTTTGCACATAAAATGTAGAGCTTATGATAAAGAAGATGAGTTTCCCCTATTTTTGCCCTTTGGATGCAATCTTAAAATTAGAAACTAGAAAAACTAGCTTATGAATTCCTTAACCACTCACACTTGCCCTTAGGATGGGAAGGTGTGCCCCTATTGAATGCTTGGCTCAACAGTTGAAAAACACACGAAAAAGAGGCCGACTTGCGAGAATCTTAACGGTTAGGTTTATTGTGTTTTTTCATCATGGGCCTGGACTCATTTTCATCTTTGCTGTATGGGCTTGGTCTCAAAGCCCAAGATGAAACTGGCGCAAGTTTAACCCTCAAAGGATAAATAGGCTTGAGCTAAGACTAGCTCAATTAATGGTGCGTGTGTGAGAGTCGGAGAGTACATAATCGATTAGTGGGTAAGCTTAAATTGAAAAATGACATCTTCGTTCTATAAATGAATCAAGTTATAACTTGGGGTCTTTTATTTTTTATTTTGTTATTTACTTTGATTCGTGAAAAGAAAGATGCACGTGGAGAGAGAAGACTACCCAAATGACAGAAGGTAATCAAAATGGTAAGATGAATGCTAAGCATACTCTCACAATCCCTACTCACATGCACCCTTTTTAAATAATAAACTATATGATTTTGTGTCACCCACTTGTGTGCTCTACACAATATTTTGTTTTATTATCTACTAAGGGTGGGAGTATGGATTTGGAGAATGAGCAACAGTCCTTTCTTCCTCGAGGAGGAGCGGACTATTGCTCCTCTCTCAGAAAGTCCCTTTAACGGCCTTGGAACTATGGTTAACAAGTTTTAATTTTTTTGGTTAAAAAAATTTCCTTAGTAAAAACCAAGGTTAGATGCTATAACCTTAAAGGTTAGTAAATTTTAATCACATTATTTAAAGAAAATTAAAAAAAGGGCACACAATGAGAAGGAGGAGAGGGGGAGATTTCAAGTGGGGAGAAGTCGAAATCATTGGGAGAAAATGAAATGACTTCTCCCATTTTTATCGCCACATGACCCCTTTTTTGTGGTTGCCTGAGACAGGCTTTCTGGCTTCGCCGGAGAGAATCCGAGGCCTATAAAAATTGGGTGAAGCTCTCTATTGAGAGACACGTGGTAGGTGTTTGGGCTTATGAATAAACTCATGACGTACCCCTTAAGGGACATGTAACAGAAAATCAGTCTATTAAATTTAAGGAGTCAAATCCTCTACGGTGATAACCGGATTTGAGGATTTGGCAAATCCGGTTATCACCCCTAGAGATCGTCACGTGTCTCCTTTAACACCCCTTAATCGTGGGTAAGGTTTACCCACCCCTAGGGTTCACCCACTCATTTTTGGTTTTTTTTAAAAAATATTAATTCTTTTTTTAAAATTAAAAAACTGTTTTTTGAGTTTTTTTAATATTAAAAACAGTTTTTTAATTTTAAAAAAAGAATTAATATTTTTTTTTTAAAAACCCAAAAATGGGTGGGTGAACCCTAGGGGTGGGTGAACCTTACCCATGGTTAAGGGGTGTCAAAGGAGACACGTGGTGACCTCTAGGGGTGATAACCGGATTTGCCCGGAGATGATTTGGCTCCTAAATTTAAATGTTTAAGCCATCTAATTGGAAGTCGGCAATGGATTTCCTCTTATAGATGCCACGAGCATAGTCTCTTCAATCGACACATGGTGAGAAATAAATGGAGAAATCAAAAGATCAAAGGCTATTTTAATGTTTCGTTTCTCACTCCCCCTTTGGGGGCCCAACCCCGCATGGGTTTACCCAGACTTACCTGTTGTGGAGGATTGCGGGCTCACATCACACCCTCGGGGATTAGTCCTGACCCAAAGGGTTGGCGACACCCCGAGTTCCAAAAAAAAAAATGTCTTCCACTTTTTTAATTTCTCGCCACAACTATGGCCGAGGGATAAAAAGGTGATAAATAGGGGGAGAGATATCAATTGTGGAGAAGTAAAAAAATAGGGGAGAAAATGAAATGAGTTCTCCCTTTTTTAGCGCCAAATGTTGCACGATGAATGAGCGCCTGAGGCTGGGCCTCGGGCGTGCACCAAAGGTAATCCGATGCCCAAAACTACTGTTTACTTCACCAAGCCCATGGCCACATCACCAGGTCCACGTGGCCAGTGATGAAGGGTCCGCTTTACAAGCATTAGTGGGCTTTGGATTATCTCCAGCGGATGCCCGAGATGGGCCCTCGGGCATCCACACATCATTGGACATGTGACGATAAAAAGGGGAGAAGTCATTTAATTTTCTTCCATGATTTTGACTTCTCTCCACTTGATACCTCTCCCTTTTTTATCATCACATATCCAATGATTTGTGGATGCCCAACTGCCGAGGGGGGTGTCCACCATAGATAATCCCAAGCCCGCATTAATGTGGGGAAGATGGTACCCAAACAAGGAATAAATAAATTAATAAATGAAGATATAAATCATAATAACTTGTCCTACTTCTTTTTGGAAATAGTTAACGTACCCATGAAATTCGTTTCCAAACCTAAGGCACCACCTCATTAGTGGATGCCCCTTTGGTTGGTATTTAAGAGGGGGCATCCACCAGGTGGTGCCTTAGGTTTTGAAATAGATTAATGAGTCCACCTATCACTTTTTCTTTTCTTTTTTTGCTAAACAACTTAGTCTTACATAATCTCAATGCTTCTCATTAGTTCTTTATATTTAAATGAAAAAACTAAAACCTCTCTTTCTACAGGGTCATACATTTCTTGTTTCTTTATTTATTTACAGTCAGAAATATTCAAAATGGTGAGGGATCTGATATGTAGCATCTCTCTCTTCCTTGTTTAGCTTTGGTAAGGAAGCTTTGCTCCTAATCTTCTGTAGATCTCTAGGGACTTCAGGTGGCCTGACTGTTCTAATCAAAGCCCAATTCACACCTTTGAAGAAGTCATGTCTCTTGATCTCTACAGAACCCTTTAAGCTCCCAATCCTCTTCTTTGGATTCTTTATTAAAAGCTTGCTTATAAGGTCTTGAACCTTCACCATTTCTTCAAACTCTCTTCTGCTACTAACACCAATCCTAGGGAAGATTAATGGCTGCTTAATGATGTTTATGAGTGTCTTCTCATTATTTTCACCTTTGAAAGGTGTCTTTCCATATAACAGTTCATATAAGAACACCCCAAAAGTCCACCAATCCACAGCACTTCCATGGCCTAAACCTGAGATCACTTCGGGTGCCAAGTACTCGTGAGTCCCGACGAATGATTTCGATCTAGCGTTGATGGGTTCGGCCACCAATTCTGGATGAACCTCTTGTAAACCATCTTGTACTGTGATTGTTGTCATGGTTGATGTCTTCCTTTTCTTGTTAGAGGCCAAGAAACAATGGAGAACAGGTTCGATGGGTGTGGCACATGAAGGGATGGAGCATTTTGTGTTCTTGTCCATGTCGCCGGAGTTGGGTTTAGGTCTTAGGAGCTTTGGGACGACGTCGCATTTGAGTGAGAGATCAAAGTCGGAGAGCATGATGTGGCCATCTTCTCTCACGAGCACGTTTTCTGGCTTAAGATCCCTGTAAACAACCCCCATCATATGGAGATACTCTAGAGCTAAGAGGGTCTCTGCAGCATAGAACCTGTGGTTTTTGTAGATATTGTTAGTCTCATAATTTGGATTTCCTTAAGACACTTACTCTTATTTGGTTACTGAGAAAATAGATGAAAATGGAGAAAAGAAATTAAAATTGGGTTCCCTACTATGACTTTTAGTAGCATTTTTTTCAGTTTTCTTTTTTTGTTTTTACATATTTTCTAGGCAACCAAATAAGGGTTACAAAAGAAATGTAATTTAATTTCTAGAAGAAAAGTAAGGAATTTTTTTATAACTTTCATGATGAATAATTAAAAGAGAGACAACCTGTAAACATCCGATAATTTTAATTGATAGCTAAGAATAAGAGACTTGGCAGATGAGATACTAAATAAGAGTTATAAAAAAATATTATTTAATTTCTAGAAGAAAATTAAGGAGCATTTCTTTTAACATTCATGATGAATAATTAAGGGTATGTTTGGTTGCCGAGAAAATAGGTGAAAACGTAGAAAAGAACAGAAAATTTTAGATTTCTAATACAATTCTTAGTTGGTTTTTGTTCAAAAAAAAAAAAAATTTCTTTTCTCAATTTTCACTTATTTCCTCGACAACCAAACATAGGGTAAGAAGGAAAACTGTAAACACTGATAATTTTAATTGACAAAAATTGTAAAAATCAATTGTTCTCCTATAATTAAAAGAGGGATAACTGTAAACACCCAATATTTTTAATTGACATTGCAAAACTTCCTTCTCTAAGAATTAGACTTACTTGGCAGATGAGATACTAAATCGTTTTCCCGGCTGGCGTTGTCGAACGGCATGCAAGTCGCCGCCGGGACAAAACTCCATGACTAGGCACGAGTAGTGAGAAGCATCAAACTCGGCATAGAGAGTAGGGAGAAAAGGGTGATCAAGAATACCCAGTATCCCTTTCTCCATCTCTGCCCTCTGTAGTTTGTTCCTGAAAGCAAGAGCTTCTTTATCCACTACTTTCATGGCATACAAGCACTCAGACAACCCTACAGTTGGGTTCCGAATTTGACAAAGATAGACATTACCAATATCACCACTTCCGACCCGGCGAAGAAGGCGAAAATGGTCTAGCCCAACTCGACCTTTCTCACCATGGAGACGCTTCATGGCCTCCCAAGAAGCATGGTTTGCCTTATGTGGCTTCTGACCACAAGAGCTGGAGCTGTCACTGTAGGAACAGACCGAGACGGAACTCCGGCTACCGAAACTAAGGTTGCTCATCCAGCTCCGACTGGAATCCGGCATCGTGATCGAAGAACAGCTACTGTCGTAGTCGGATTCATCCCGGATAATGGTTGCCATGGTTGTGCAACATGTATGAGCTTCTCTAGAGCTCCAAGGCTCATATATAGTCCATATGGGTTCTAATTTGCTAAGTTCCACTCTACTTTTGCTAACAAAAACTTTAATTAAAGTGCCCATTTCTTAACTACCTAGGAGGATGCCAGTATGCCACTGTTCTAACTAATTATTACAATAATGCCATAATCCTTTATAATTATCAGATTAGTATAAGAAATTTAAGAAGCTATGCTGGTTTAGCTAAACCTATCATGAACAGTTTTAGACCAAACCCATTCAGAATTTATGGCATTTTTGTTTGCAGAAATTATGTTTATTTTTCTTCAACTGAGATTCAGAAAAGCGATTTTTAGGGTAAGTTTGGCAAATTTATTTGTGTTTTTGTGGTATGGATGAGGCTGTAGAAAGCTGGGAGGGTGCATGCAGCACCCGTGCTACATTCATTTCCACCTCTAAATATGGGTGCTTTTTTCTCTGTTTATGATATGCTTACAATGCATGTGAACCCATGTAGGGGACCTGTATGGGATCTGGATTTGCGGTCGTAAAGGCGCCACTAAAATAAAGTTACCATTTTTAAATTTTAATTTTAATTTTAATTTTCTGATTTTTTGAAAAAAAAATATTAAATTTAATAGAATTAATATTAACTTTTAATGGAACAAATTTGAGATAATCTCCTTTGAAGCAAAAACCATGTTAAGACTTATTGATTTTTTTTTTTTTAAATGAAATAGAAGAAAGGAAAACACTCAATGAAAAAGGAAAGTGTATGTGACCACGCGCGTGAGAGAAAGACAGGGAGAGGAACATGATGGACCTGAAATTCATCAATACTGGAAGGACCCTGACCCGTAAAGTACATGTGGACCACAAACTCTTTGGTTCCATTCAAGAGGAGCTCTAGATCAGAAGATGATTAGGAACCTACAATGTAGATAGGTTGGGTTTGGGTGGGCCATGCATATGGCTCATGAAGATCATGGACCACATAATCTATCATAGATCTCAAAATCATCTATATGTAACTTTATTCTAACATTTCTCATACAAAAATGACAACTATGGAGATGATTGAAGTGGGGAAGATCATACAGAATCTTCTCCTTCATTTGAGTTGAATTCATTTTTATTTTATTTTTTTTTTGCCTTTTTGGGTATCACAAATAGGTTTAGCCGCAACCCAACCCTGGTTATGTGTTAGAATATGTTTGGTTAATAGGTTAAAAAGCCTAACATTGAAAATTAGGTCAAACAGTGGTCATATCAACTCCACTCATGAGAATGAAGAAACCAAATCCTCCACGGATATAAGTGGAGATTGCAGTGCAACATTAAAGGGATACAAATATATTGGAATATTTTAGTATTAAAATATTTTTAATATTTTTTTCTCAAACCATGGATGGGTGGGTAAACCCTACGGGTGGATAAATCTTAACCACGGTTAAAGGGTCGAAAAAGAAACACATGACGACCTCAGGGGCTTAACCAGATTCCCCATAATCCTATTATAACAGTAGCGGATTTGGTTTCGAGAATGAATCTCATACCACCCATATAGGAATACACACTGTCATTCATTGACACAAGCCACCTGTGTTGTTCAAGAGAACTGAACTTCTCAAATAATTTTATTTTCTTATATGTTTGTAGTATTCTTTCATTATTTCCTTTCCTTCCTCCTTTTCCATTATTTTTCCATTATTTTGCAGGATCTTAATATTCTCCCTTTTGGTTGCATTTTCAGGGGATACAATTATATTGGAAAATTCAAAGCTCCATCCCTTGCCCCAGATATGCTCCCCCTCCCCCCCCCCCCCCCCCCCCCAATGATATTCAAATACCCATCAATCTCTTTTCTTTCAAATCTTTTGACTGCCATGTAGATTTCTCATTCTAACATTTAGAATTCTTATTCTTGGTTTATTTTTCCAGTTTATTTTCTTGAGACATGGTGAGAAAGTTAGCTGGCCCTTGCAAGGAGAACATATTTATAGATTTTCCGAAATACCCCCTTGAATCCCTGATTTTAATGAAAAATTTTGGTGCTAAGACATACCCTTTATTTTGTAGAGGAAAAAATCAATCACATTAGAGAAATAGCCTAGCTTCCACCTTTGGGTCAAGCCATTTGCTCAACTGGCTGGTGCTCTGGCTATAACTGCAAGGTTGCGGGTTCGATTCAAGATTACCCAACGTTCAAGAATAATCTAACATTCACCCGGAGTCACAAAAATGCAAGATGTTGAAATAAATGTTCAATTACAATACTCCATATAAATACTTCCAAGTGGTGAATGGGCTTCAATGGAAAAAATTTATGACAATTTCTCCACTTTTTTTTTCATGAGACTGTATTCAAGCCGAGCTTAACTAAGCTTAGTTTGAACATGCTTGAGATTTGCTCGAGCTTAATTCGAGCTCAAATGATCAGGCATGAGCTTGGATTGAACAAGCTTAACCGAGTTCGAATTCAACTTGAGCTCAAACTTGATTGAAGCTGAGCTGATCTCCAATTGGCTAAAGCTTGATTCAAATTTCAAAGTAATTATTTTGATTAATTTTATATGATTTTAACAAAATCATTTGATTCAGAATTAGATTTGAGGCTAGTCCTTTAGTCCAGGATTCGAGAATTAGGATTAGGATTTTTTTAACTTCTCAACTTTCTTTTGTTATCATTTCCTAACGTTGTCAATTATATATTAATATAAACAACATTACCAACAAATATTATACGAGCCGAGCACTAAATGAGCTGAGTCAAATCAAACAGTGTTTAACTAAAACTCGACTTGTTTAAACATTCAAGCTCAAATAAAAGCTTTTTGTTCATTCAATACTGAAATGAACTTGGCTTGAACAAACAGAAAACAAGCAGAGACGGACTGAGTCATCTTGTCTTGAATGCAGCCCTACTTCAAGAAGAGTTGCACTAGTCCTAATGAGGGGCACAAGGGTCATTTTTTAAAAGGTGAACTTTAAGCTCTAGTAACTCATGGGGTAAGTTTAGCAAGAAACATATTATTTTGAATTATAATCAAACAAAGGAATAAAATAAAAGGACAGAATCTGAGAAGATGGGGAGGTTTCATCACTATAATCATATCCAAACTGCAGACCTCCACCACTTCAATTATGTGAAAATACACAAGCCAAAGATGGCCAACCTGACACCCCCCACAACCCAATATAAAACAACAGAAGAAAAAAGAAATTTTTATTTATTATGAAATCCAATAAAAAAAAAATAGCATAAGTTTCAGTGAAAGTGGACCAAATTCAAAAGGGATCACATAACTAAGGAAGTGCAACTAGTCTTCCTGTTCATAAAATAGAGGACTGTCTGGGGCATAGCATCATGGGCAGCTCCAACTCCAAGTCATGGGGTCCAAGACATTTATTTTGTTTTATGTTATTAGTTGGTCTGTATATTTTAATTTGCTAATTTATATGTTTAAATTGGTCCCACATGCTCGTGACCGTTATCGTTGTTGGGGGAGCAAGGAAAAAAATCAGCTTAATCCGGAGTGTGCTCGGGGATCGGATAACTCTGTGAGAATCACATAAAATCAAAAAACAATAATTCTAAAAAAAATATAATAGAAAAGAGACTATCATAGATAATTTATATGAGATTAGTATACATAGAGCTTATAAGAGTTAATTATAGGAAAATGTTAGTCCTGAGAATTTTGAGTATCGAAATAAAATTTGCCACGTAAATGCGGATGATCGAATGAATCTTAATTGTTTTAACTTTTATTTTTCTTGTTTTCTAGCAGATTGTAAAAGGTTTTCTACACAAACAATGCAGCAAAAGAAGACTGCATAGATGGGCTTTTTAAGTGTTAAATTAT
The DNA here is from genome assembly GCA_015143295.1 of Tetracentron sinense. NCBI lineage: Eukaryota > Viridiplantae > Streptophyta > Magnoliopsida > Trochodendrales > Trochodendraceae > Tetracentron > Tetracentron sinense. Next base: position 18,323 of record JABCRI010001198.1, read on the forward strand.
GAACTTAACTTCATAGAGATACCTCATAAATGCAGAGGGTTTAATCAGAACCCACCTTCCTATGGATCCTGCCGACGAAACCACTGAAGAAAAGACCGAATAGGATCGATTAACCTAACCATTCGCCAAGGAAATCTCGATGAAAAAAATACAGAATAAACATGGAAATTTGTCTGAATATGAGAAGTAGATTTTGGACTAGAAGATCATGAGCTAGTATACTTCTACAACTTCCATCACAACATGGCATTCCAAGGTTTTTTCAGATACATACAAGCATGGTCTAGATGAGCTAGAACAAGTCAATGACATCAACATCTAATTCTTAAAATTTAGTGAAATTGGAGGATACAAGTCTTTCTCTTCATGTGCATTTGGGGTCTAGCTAGGGGGTCTAACTCAGCTAACAGTATGTCTAGTTGGTTGGGAACATTGGAAGGTGAAGGAAAAGATGAGCACATAAAACAATAACAGAAAAGGATTGTTGGAATTAAAGCTGGATATGAAATGTTCTTGCTTTTGTTCAATGCAACCAACACCTTCAACTAACATTTAACCCTCAACAGTGAAATGCATTTAATTTTTTCTTCCTCTCCCATTCATACAACGCTCAAAATCCTTCAAAGGGGCAGGACTAGAAGTTAGAATAAAAGTGAATATAAACCAAAGTTTCAACCATAAACATCTTTTAGATTTTTGAGATTTGTTAAGATGAAACCAGTGTAGTCAATGCGTCTATGGCAATAGGGGTTCTTACACATGGTATTGCTTAGTCCATGTAAATTCATTTAGTTTATTGAAAGTATATTGACTTAAAATTTTCAGATATTATTCAATGTTGTCCAGATCAAGGTTTGAAATTTCAGATTCATATCGCAAAATTTCTGTGTCGTTCCCCCCTCCAAAACCGAAATGGCTATTATCTTGGGTTTTATGATTTCAGCCAAAAATTTGAAATTTCGAATTAAATTTTGTAGATTTATTTTTAAATAAAATTTTAATTATTGTTTTGATTAAACACCAACATTTTTCGGAATATTCCAAAAATTTTGATATATTTGTTGAAATTTTGTGAAATTTCTTATATTTTAAATTTTATTTTAAAAACTAGAATAATGATATTTATGTAAATATTAGATAAAAATAAATTTTATTTATTTCAGCCAAAATTTCTTGAAATATCAACATATATCATGAGAATATTTCGTTTCAATAGAATAGTTTTAAAAAAAAGATTTCCAAAATTTCGCCGATCGAGATATCAAAATGTTTGAAACTTTGATTTCGATCGAGGGATCAAAATTTTTGATATTTCCAAGATTTTAACATTGGTCCAGATGAGGCATAGATAGCAGTAGGTGACCTCGTCTTATCAAGTGCCCACCTAGACCCTGAAATATCTGCATAGGTAGCAGTAATTATATTTATGTAAATATTAGATAAAAATAAAAGTCTGTTTATTTCAGCTGAAATTTCATGAAATATCTTCATATATATATATATATAGCAAGAATATTTTGTTTCAATAGAAAAGTTTTTTTTTTTAAATCCAAAATTTCTTTGAAGATATTCCAAATTTTGGTTTTGGTTGAGGAACCAAAATTTTTGATATTTTCAAGATTTCAAAATTTGGTCTGAGGCTTAGATAGCAGTAATTGACCTCGTCTTTCCGAGTGCCCACCTAGACCCTGATTAGGTGTTAGTGGTCTTGGCTAGATTAGGCATTCAACTAAAAGCTGCCTAGGCGACAATTTGACTACACTGTCGCAATGTAACACTGTCGAACAATTTGTGCGACCTAGTTAGGATGGACTGTGTCCCATCTCCTATGTTTTTCAGTTAAGGTGACCCTTGCTGTTCTTCTGGGGAATTAGAGTGACACAGGTAGGGACTTACAGGTCAGAGGGGGACCTAATGGTATGACCCTAATGGTTATGAGCATACCATGTTGAAGTGTGTGAATACCTCAATTACCCAATAATGCACATGGAACAACACATGCATGCACATGTACGTGAAGCAGTGTTATTATAACCGGACCAGACCGGCCGGTTGAACGGGTAAAACCGGGAACCGGCCAGGTTGCCAATAGGGGTGTCAAAACAGCCCTTGTTGAAGGGTACCTGGCCCGCCCAAGCCCTTCAATCCCAAAATCCCCAAACCCTTCCTTTGTTGGGCCGGGCTAGGGCATCCCCTTGCCTGGCCCTTGTTAGCCCGGCTCTACTCCCATTGCACTACAATGAAATTATAATATATAGTCTAGGATAAGTTTTATATATTATATATAAGATATTATTGAAATTACTAATATAATCCCAAATTTTTTGGTTCTCTTATGTTATGTTTTGAGTTTGCTTAAGGTTTCTTTCAATCTATTCCGTGCATGGATAAATTTTACACAAAAATTTGGGTTATTTCGTGATTTTTCATAGTAATTTCAAGGGTTTTGATTCTAATAACTTGCATTTTGTCTAAAAATTTGATTTGGTATATATTTAGGTTACACAACCAAATCATGTGGGAAATTAGAGTTTCACTTAGAAAAAAAATTTTATTTCCTTTTATCTTTCCTGTAGTTCTCTATCTCTTGGCTAAGCGTTATTTATAGTGTGTTTGGAGAACCCCATAATGTGAATATGTTTTATACGCCAGTAGTAATAAATGTAGTGTAGTAGTTTTGGAATAATATGCCCAATCTATCTAATTCAAGACTGAAACTAATTGCATGTAACAATCAATCAAGCGTCCATGATAAAAAAAAAAATTCTTGGTCTTTCTTCCAACCTGGCCCTAGCCCTTGAGGGCAGGATTAGGGCCCTACTCTTATAGGGTAGGCTTAGGGCTGACCCCGGCCCTTTGATAGCCCTAGTTGCCGGTTCTTAAAAACCCCAAAATTGGAATGCTTTCAAAATTGGTAGAACTGACTGGTTCAACTGGTAGAATCGGCCGAGAAAGGGGGGGGGGGGGGGGGGGGGGGGGGGAAGGAGAAAATGATTTTTTTTTTTTTCCATGCAATAAAGAGCACGGTCGAACCGGTGGCCACTCTGCCAATTTGAGGCCCAGTCCGATTCTGAAAACACTAACGTGAAGTAAGACATATTGCCTCACTAATTAGAGCATTCCTAGCAGCCTCACCCAAATAACCAAAACTCACCTTTTCTTATTTCGGCTATCCACTTTTTTAAGACACTCCCAATAGCCTCACCAAAATAGCCAAAACTCACATTATTTTATTATTTGTGTGGGACCACAATAGTACGAATAGAGAGATAAACTTTTATTTTATTATTTGTGTGGGACCACAATAAAGGAAGAGAGAAAAATATTTAGCTTTGGTGAATGTACAGTACTCACCAAACTTAGTGAGTATTGTACACTCACCAAACCGAAAATAGTTATTTTGAAGAGGCTGGTGGAGACCCTTACAATTTTTTAGTACTTTGGCTCACCAAAATAACTTTTTGGTTATTTTGGTGAGGCTGTTAGGAATGTTCTTAGGACCTTGAAGTGGGGGAATTGCTCAACTGCATCTTGGGGTTGTTATGGGCTGTGAACTAGCTCAATTGGCACTCAAGCCCAGCCTGTGACTGCACTTCGACTTGACCTTGGGCCTAGATATAAGGCTGTAAGGCCTTTTGATTCATTAAGTCATGAAGAAGAAATTAGATATTCAGTAATTGGGCTTGGATCTGCCTAAGCCCAGGCCCAGGCCCAGTACCAGTACCAGATCCATTTAAGAATTTTTTAGAAAATACAAGGGGGGAAGAACAATTTCAGTAATGAATAATCAGGCCCATTGAGAGAGTTCATAAGACTCTCATCTTATACAAACAAGACAATCTCCTTCAGAAGAGGAGTTCCTGAGCCTCATAACAAAACAACCTCAAAAAACTTGGAAACAAAATGGAAATCAAAGGCAGTAACATTAAAACATCTCAAATCCTATTAGTTGGGTTGCTGGGGTTGTTGGAACTGTTGTCAGTGTTCATTCCCAGTGTGTTCTTCACAGCTTCAGCAGCTCCTTGTGCCATGTTCTTCACTTGTTCCCCAGTCTAAAATGAAAATAGATATACATATATAGTACCATCAGCATATGAAAATCCGATAACAGAATGCAAATAAGTGTAGGACACTGTAAGATCATCGTGCTTACAATTTATATTAGATCGTTCGACAAAATAACCGATACATATGTACCCAATTATCGAAATAGGAGAGGTCTTAAGTACATTTTGCGGATGCCGTGGTGAAAAATTATGGGGTTCAGATGAATTTAAGCATGTAATGTTAAAGGGCGTACCTGTTGAATGAAGCCGGTGGCTTGTTCCTTGGTGTCTTGGGAGGAGTATTGAGCAGATTGAGCAGTTTCAGATGCCTTGTCCTTGACTGTCTGAGCAGCATTTGAAGCCTTGTTCACCATCTCATCCTTCTTCACCTAATAAAAAATATGGAAATTAGAAAGATTAAATTAAAATTTGAATGACTTGATGGTATGACACTACATGACATGCCATGCAGGCCGATACTCAAGCCATTGCCCTCTATAGAAATGGTATGTGCCATGGTGTACGTGCACTGTGCATGGCTTTAACAAATTACCATTTCCATCATCATCATTTTTTTTCGAGGGTGTCCACGCCTCTTAGAGCACCCGACTAATCCCCGGCCCCGTGTAGAACCCCCAGTCACACGCACCAGGTAAGTAGAGATAAATCCTTGAGGGTGGCCAACAGGAGCCACCACAACACATTCATCATCATGAATGTGTTGGGGAGGAAATATGTACTTAAAAAGAGTGGAAAAAGGAAGGTCACCTGAGCTTGGCCGGTGACTTTGCCGGCGGTGAATCTCATATCCTGGTTTTGGCTTGCCATTTTCTTTCTTCTTCTTCTTCTTTGGAATCAAAAAAACAGATAAAAAACTTGAAAATAATTACAAGAGACTCAAACCTCTTTGTTGCAGACTTGTATTCTTTGTGTTGAAGCCGGGTCTCTGCCAAGGGAATTTATAGCTTTAGGGTCATTTTCTATGAGTGACACATGTAGCCAAGCTGTATCTATGTATTGACACGTGTTTGGAATAGATAGGGATGAAAAAAATTCTCCCTTTGACGAGGGCCTTGAATACGAACGTTTCAAATAGGACTTTGCTAGTGAGACCGCAAAAGGGTCGAGACGTCCGAGACCGTGCATGCATGTACGGAAAGGTGGGGCCTACCATGTGCGGTCTTGGAGGTCTCGGCCCTTTTGCGGTCTCACTAAGCAATTTGCTTTCAAATAAGGTGCTAAGTTTTGACTTTGAGGTTTTAACGTGTCCCCGTGTCCTTCAAAATAAGACGTAGGAACAAGTAAAAGTTTGTTACCACTTTTCACATGTCATGCAAGGACGCCCGTCCGGGTACGACACGATACCACAGTAGACTCAGAAATCAACCCTATCACCCGATTGGACTGGAATTGGGTGTTTGGATGAAGGGTTGGGTCCAGCGGTTTAGGCTTAATCCAGTTCAAGGTAAGTCACTGCATTAGATGGACATGAAGTCCAGAATCTCTCTGTTCTAAACTTCACCCACTCTTTATTCAGTGAAACATTAGATTCCATAAAAGACAGTTTGTCATATGCATATTGATATTTAGGACCTCTTTTAATTACTTATAACTAACTTCAAGCTTCGATCGATGCTAATCGCAAAGAAACTACACTACGCATTGAGGCTGTCTCTAACATCGGCGGTATGGGTAATATTTATAGTCAGAATTATATACTTGTAAATACAACAGTTTTTTTTTTCTTGGTAGGCAAGATCACTGGTTCAAGCAAGAGCAAATTCTCCTACAATGTGTTACCAAAAAGACTATCTCTAAGAGCTCTCCCTCATGAGACAGACACTCCCTATCTCTTGAGTGGCTAGAGAATAGGTTCAAGCAGTCTACTAAGGAAGAACATGACATTGTAATGTAGTAGTTCAGATGTGGTAGCTACTGATGTATAGTTGAAGACTTATGGTTTATAAGGGTGTTCATTCCATCTATGGGAGCCTGAGGTTATGCAGAGCTACCAACTGTTTTACCTGTTGTTGGATGCAGAGTTAGGTCAGGGGTAGCCGCTAGATTCACCGCATGGTCCCCCAACAAATGAATTTCTGCAATTCTTTTCTTTTCTATCTTTTCTAGAGCACACTTCATTTTTTGGTGTTCATCTGATCTATTCCTTTTTATATACATAATCGATTAACAAATGATTTTTTTAGATCTTTTGCTAGTTAGATGTTTTGATAGCAATCCAATCTCTTCAATTATTTTGATTCACATTATGTATACAATATCACCTTAATTAGTCTGGTTTCAGACTTGGTGGTAGTAGAGTACTTGGATTTTAAGAGTAGAAAGATTCATAAATTGAGGCAGATCAGGTGAATTGAATTTTTGAATGGATTTGCTACAATTTATAAGGACTTCTCTATCAGTGTTCGGTTGACTTGAAAATTTAGGCAATCCGATGCAATGAACTGCATTCAAAGAGGAAGAATTGACTTAAAATATTTCGTTTACCCGTAAACATCTCAAAAGTTTAATTACAAAGTGGAACCAGAAAAAAAACAATGACTCAGGTAACTATACATAAGTCCATGACATTTGTTTATAAACAATGCTCATGGAAATTGGTAGTTGTTATCGGCCTTCGATTTCTGAAACTGTCACATCGTCTAGAGAATGAGGTTTTTGTAAATCAGCGTCAACGGCACGTATATGAGTAGAAAATGCAGGTTTTTTAGGAGCAGGCAGAGTTGGTGTTCCATTGCTCAGCATAGAAACAACATCTGACATGTTTGGTCTATCTTCTGCATTTTCTTGAACACACAAGAGACCCACCTGAAGATATAGCAAAAGTTCTGCCATCGAACATGAAATATTCAATGTTGGATCCATCAACTCCAAGCCTCTACCTTCTTGCCACAAATCCCAAGCCTAAAAGAAGTTCCATTACATCAACATTTGTAATAAAAGAAGTGGTTTTGATTAAAAATAAATAAATTTAAGGCTCATCTTAGTTGCTTACATATCCTAGTAGGTTCAGAGAGCGATCAGACTGATAAAAGGTAAGATTCTTCTTCCCACTCATGATCTCAAGCACAATGACTCCAAAGCTGAACACATCAGATTTCACAGAGAAATGACCATACAAGGCATACTCGGGTGACATATAACCACTGGTTCCATCATTCAAAAAATTGTATCAGTATCTAAAGAGGGTATCTTATATATGTACATGAATGCAAGTGTACTTGTGTGTATGTACCTTCCAAAAAAAAGTGTACTTGTGTGTGGCTGTGTATGCGTATTTGCTTAAGGAAGTTGCTTTCACTTACTATGTCCCAACAACCCTATTTGTTTTTGCACGGTTTTCGTCCTCTCCAAAAATTCTTGCCATGCCAAAATCTGAAATTTTGGGATTCTTGTCTTTGTCCAACAAAATATTGCTGGTTTTCAAATCTCGGTGTATAATTCTTAATCTAGAGTACCTGTGAAGATAAAGAAGCCCTTGAGCGATCCCTTCTATAATGTGGATGCGTTTTCTCCAATCCAATAATGCTTGTTTTGTTGGATCTGCGTCAAGTTTAATTCAGTCACTTCAATTGGACCAAGGAAATAAATATAATATAGATGAAGTTGAAAGTATTAGCAATCACAGACCGAAAAGGAACGAATCCAAGCTTTTGTTGGGCATGTACTCGTAGATCAATATCTTTTCTTCTCCCTGAATGCAACAACCCAATAGCCTAACGAGATTCCTGTGTTGGAGCTTAGAAATTAATAGAACCTCATTTTTAAACTCCTCTAGTCCTTGTCTAGACTTCTTACAAAGTCTTTTCACTGCAATTTCATGTCCTAGCAACTTACCCTGAAAAAATAGCCAACTCTTGTTATTTCTTTGAATCATAAACACTGGATACTACATTCATCTCTAATAAAACAGGTATCAGACATTTCAGTGATAACTATTCCAACACCAGACCAATACTATTGAAACCATGGTGGCTCATTCCAATTCCTGTTTCGAAATGACCAACAGAGCACGGGCCTAACAACATTGCCTTTTCCTAAAGTTAGTATTAGAAGGCCTTAATTTTGGCATGCAGCCACAATGACGAGGCGGGCTGTTTCTCATTGGGATGTGAAAATCTTCGGAATTCCCTCACAAAATTAATAGATGCTTCATTAGCCTCCGTTCCATAGTTTGAGAAAGGCTTGAGAAAGGGACAAGCCAAATCAAAAAGAAAAATCCACAAGACATTTTGCAAGCTCCACCTGAGGAATTTGATAGTAGATGTCACTGACATGATTGAGGGTGTGTGCCTCAGTGCCTGTTCAATAACTGCTTTCAGTTTTCACCCAGTCTGGGTCACCATGGCCAACTGCATTCACCACTATCCCTGAGAAACAGCCAGCCACACACTGCTGCCTCTAATACTTGATAACTGATACTAAAATCTTATCTCACCACAAAATGGGTCTCTATTGGAAGGATTGCAATATCATAATCATAGAAGGATGGAGGAGATGAGAATATGTTCATTTCGACAACTTAATTTCATATTTTCGGTTTCATTTTGTATCTGGGGTGAGACTAGAACTCATACATCCCTTGAGAAAAAAAGGATAAGAAATCATTTAATAAAGTAAAATTTCGTAAAAAGGCTCTATGAACATCTTCTTAGCAAAAGCAAGTAGGGAAAAAGAATCAGGAGTGTTTTTTTCATAGCATATAGTGAATTTAGTTCACAGAACTTGATATTACCTTATAAACAGGCCCAAAACCACCCTCTCCAAGCTTATCTGCAGCAGAGAAGTTACCTGTCGCAGTTGCTATGGTAGAAAAACTGAACAATGGTAGCTCATAATCCTTCTTCCCTCCTAATTGAAGCTTGCTTGTACTGTTAACTAACTGAGAGAACAACAGCTCCGCACTCCGGCTCATGCCATCTAGGCTTCTCTCATTCTGACCTGTTTGGTATAAACAAGATTTAGGACAAAAATCTAAACAGCAACTACTCATATATTGCTGGATAGAGTACCTTTATGTTTGTGATTTCTCCATTGTAAATAACACAATAGGGTGACTACAATAAGCACCACCAAGGAAACCACTGAACCAATGACAGCCAACAACAGCCGCCTCTTCCTCCGATGATCTGAAAATAAAATTTATCGTTAGTTGTTTGAGTCTCTCATATCAGCTAATACTCAGAAGTTAATCTTCAACTATCTCGCATGTTAATACCCGGATGCTTTGCAACACTCTGCTTCAATTTTTTGAAGCAGGCATATCATTTCTTTATTTTAATTTATAATTTTTCCTGTTCATTGACAATTAAAGAAAGCTTGAGCACACACAACTACATCCCTTTATGATTGTCAAACTAAATGGATTATCTACATTTCAACTCCTACAAATTGTAACTAACCCCTGTATGATCTGCAAATGAATAAGATGTAGATTGATTTAGGCTACTACGAGAGTTCAAATTGAAAAGTCTGTTGTCCCTAATATATTTTAAACCAAAACAAAAATAAGGTTAAGAATTGAAAGATTCTAAAGTTTTCACTAGCATCCAGAGTCCATTGATGAGAAGGGGCTAGGGAAAGCTTGAACCCAATTCCTACAGTGATGAATATAAGCATTAGCCATTAATTGTCATTATTGTATGATCTTAGAGTAGTTAAATTAACACCTACTAGGTTTAGTAGGAATATCACCACGAACGTAGAGAACGCCATCTCCTTTCCCTATCATGTCCAGAAGACCATCCTTTTCCCCATAATAAATTTTGCATCCAGTTCCATCATTTCGAAAAGAAGCAAAAGCAGTACAAGAACAATTACTCCTGCACATAATTTCGCAGTCACTAGGACCCATTTGAACCGATCCATTTACAAGAATCGAATTTGGCATCGACCCATTTATCTCTGTGAACGTATCTCCATCACTGCACATGGATGGCCCTGATATCAAACACCCCTTAGAGTCGTTCGCCGATGTACATAATGAATGATTCACAATTGAAATATCCCGCCCAGACATCGAAAACTCTACGATTTGCCCCGAGGATTCTACCACAAACCATTGAGTATAATTTTCTTTAGAATCGAAAGTCAGGTAGGTCTCATTCTCATTTGATACATAGCTGAAATTATAACTGATTGATGAACTTTGTAGGAAGAATCTGAAACTCTGTCCATCCCAAAATCCGACTTGCCGGTAAACACCATCTCTTCGCCAAAGGGTGAACTGTGTCAGATGAATCTTATCCAGGCCTAGAGCAAAAGCACCAGTAGTAGGGACAATTGGGCTTAGCCATGACACAATAAACTGTTTTCTCAGTTGATGTGTGTTTAAATTGAACCACCCCAGTTTCATTCCAGGCAGAAATGTATCAGAAGGATTATTGAAACTCTGCCAAACTATCTTATCTCCTTCCCTAAGAACAAAATTTCCAGAATCAAGAATCGTTGCAGTCGTGTTACCATTCGTCGCAAGCTCCCCATAGTTAACGATAATTGGGATCATTCTTCTATCTAAAATACAAAGGTTTCCATCATACCTGATCTGTAGAAGTCCTGAGGAATCCAGTAATGGAATCTCGCGGTTGGCGACCCAAACTGGCTTCTTGTCTCTGTCGTTCTTGAACCAAATTCCCAAGTAGTAATTGCTAGAAACACCAGCTTGGAAGAAGCCTAATTCAAACACCCCACCTGCAGAAACTAAGGTATCATTGTCCATAAGCTTCTCCCCAGGAATAATGGTGTCTAGTGCATGAGAAAACCAGTCAAAGAAGGTACAGAAAATAACCAGAAGGAGAGGGGAAAATACCCATCCCTTAATCATGAATCTCATGTTAGCCGCCATTAGAGAGACTTTTGCAAGCTCTGCAAACAAAGCTTGTAGAGTCTTTCGCGTAGACTTTCCTCTCTGAGTGGGATAAGTTCCTTACATGTGGGGTGGGATAAGTTCGTTACATCCTTTTATAAGTTCGTTGCATCGTTTTTGTGGGGTTAAAAATTGGCTGAGGGGTAAATTTGGTAGGTCCCCAACGACTCACTACATATCCCATTGGGCACATGCGGGTTCGAGGGAAATTCCTTGGGCTGCCTATAAATCAGCATAGAGAAACCGAAAAGGTGGGAGGCGTGAAGTGACACCAGAGAGGAAGAAGAAAGGGGAATTGGGGGGCTTGGGGACTCGGGCCGTTCGATATGTGATCCCCGACCCTGAAAGGCTGCCCAAACAATCGCTCTACCCAATGGATTAATCGATGTCACCCCAGTGGATCTCCATCATCTGATGATCGTCTATGCCACATCACATAATAGGTACCCTTACACCTTGATGCCTTAATGTTTACTTGTTTGATGATATGTCGATGTTACTCATGACTCGACCACTTGTCTCGTCATGTACTCAACCAAGACTTTGGTGAGTACACCCTTAAGCGAGTACACTCCTGGACGAATACACTCTCTGCCAACCGACCGACAGTCACATGATAAGTATCTCTATACTCTTATACTTTAATGCCTATTTGACTGATGATATGCCCTATGTTAACTTGCCTATCGGAGTGTCTATGACAGGTCGGACGACCGTCTGCCTTGCGAAGGATGCGTCATCCAACGAGAGTTCGTATGCCATGCAAAGTTCCTGGATGAACCCTTGCAGAGCACACCCCAGGACGATCCCGCACAGGGCACACCCCTGGACGATCTCATGTAGAACATACACTCATCGAAGCATGCTATTCAAACAATCATAATATGTATACAGATGACTGTTCAAATGTACAAGACCTAAACCATATTGTTTGTGACACGTACCGTAAGCCCAGAAATTTCACCTCACAGAATTGATTGCCTGTCATAGGACTTGAAATTCTCTAACGGAACTACCGCAGCCATTGGTCCACTTCAATTTTAAAAAAAATGATAAATAATTTTATTTTATTTTAAGGCGTGAAATTCTCTAAGGTTATAACCGGATTCCTTATAGTGTAACCCACATGTCAACACGCGTCCCTTTAAGTATTCCTCAATTGTGGTTAAGATTTACTAACCCTTTGGTTCAACCATCCCATTTTATTTTTAGAAAGAAAAAAAATTCATATTGACTCTAAAGGTTAAAATTCTTAACCAGAGTTAAAAGAAGGCTTTTGTGTTGTAACCGGATACTGTATACTATAGAGAATCTCAAGTCTTTTTTTAAGATTTGAAATTCTCTCAAGTTGTAACCAGACTCCTAGGAATTCGCCCTAAGATCATCATGTGCCCCTATTGACACCCCTTAACTATGGTTAAGATTCACCCACCTATCCTTGGCTTTTAGGAAAAAAATATTAAAAAAATTTAACCCTAGGAATTAGTAAATTTTAACCAGGGTATAAAAAATTGATATTATTTTCTAAAAACCAAGGATAGATGGGTGAACAGTAAGGGTAGGTGAATCTTAACCACAGTTAAGGGTTAACTGAACTCCAAGGAGTCTTGTTAAAACTTAGAGAGAATTTAAAGGTTTTTTTTGGGGGGGGAAGGTAAGCTGGTTTTTTTTTTTTGGAATTTAAAGTATTTTTTAAAGAATGATCTGATTTCAGAAATTGTTTCCTTAAGTGAGCCAATAGCTTTGTTTTTTCCTTGCTCCCTTTCTCTGCGAGAAAGTGAAGCGTCTTCTTCCTCCTCAATCAGTAGTGGGGTTCTCTGTTTTTGAGTATGATCTTCTGATCTTGCTCTGGTTCTTTTTGTGGGGGTCAACCGCTGCTGTAGAGAGGTATTTGTCTTTGTTTAGCATGGGAGAGCTCTCAGATGAGATTCTAAAGCTATCCCTGGAGGAAAACTACAAAGTGGTGTACCTCCAGGATGACCTGATTGAAGAAGCACAGCAGGGCTGTCAACATTGTTTATTTGGCCGTTTTGTAACCGACCGCCCTATTAATTGGAATGCAGCTAAGGCTACAACCATTATGGCATGGCGATTGAAGAACAATGTCCAAGTGGTGGATCTACCGGATGAAATGGTTGTTTAAATTCCAAAGCGAGAGCTATCTCAGGCGGGTGTTGATGAACAAGCCGTGGGCCTTCAATGGCCATCTCCTACAGCTGCAAAGATGGACACTGAACTGCATACCATCGAAAATCCAGTTCCCAATCACGCCTTTCTGGATTCAGTTACACAAGCTTCCAGAGAAACGGACAGGTGAAGATCTTGGAGTGGAGCTTGGGACGGTTATGGAGGTGGATGTCCCCAAAGGAGAGGTCCTTTGAGGGTCAGCAAACCCCTTCGATATCAAATTCGGTTATTTCGGAAAGATAAGCAACCAGCCCCTATTGACATTCGATATGAGCGGCTTCCGACCTTCTGCTTCGGGTGTGGGGTTATCGCCTATCGGGCATGAAGAGAAGAACTGTCCCTTGGGGACGGAAGAGCATCTGTCATGTGCAAGGAGCAGTGAGGGCGTTTTTGGGCCGTGGTTGCGAGCTGACTATTTGAGATCTAAACGCCAAGGGAACATCGGGCTGGGATGGAGCAAGGGAGCAAGACAGCCACCTGCCACTGATGAGGGTGGATCGTCCGGCGAGTGGAGTCCGATGAAGAAGGTGCTACAGGAGAACGTTGCAGGTGTCATATCACCCAATATCTCTGAGAATCTTCACCAGGATAGGGTCAGAGAGGCAGGGATGATGTACGAAAAGGCGGACCGCCATTCGCTACATGGAGAGCCATTGCTAGGTAAGGCCTCGCATGGCGACAAAAGTCTACAGGTAGTCACATAAGGGATTTCGGGTGGCACGGCAACTGAACTGGACAAAGGACAAGGTATGACAACTTCTATTGAACCTGCTCATCCTTGGAACTCTCATCGTTCTCTGAGATTTCCCACTCTAGTGCATGGAGTGGGACCCATCATCCCATATCTTGTCATTCATTCCACCACACTACCTTGCAGTTGGACCTTAGCCCGACCCATCATGACAACAAGGCACCCACCCACGCCTCCTCGGGCTTGGATTGTAGCCCAACAGGCCATGTGACCTAGCCCAAAAATACGGTTCTTCCTCCGAAAATCCTTGGTACATTAAATCACAAACGAGCCCAGTATGTAGTTGGGATTGCCCGAAGTTACAAAATGAAGAGGAGGCGTCTGAATAAAATTCACCCCTACTATCCAGCTTCTTACTCTAACCTGGCCATGGATGATCCGGCTCTACCTCCTGGCTTTGATGCTCCTTATATTGAGTCAAGTGATATTACTCTTATTGATAGTGCCCAACAATGCTTCGTGGCCCTCAACCATGTTGATTGGAGGGATGGTGCTCCTGGTGGACCACAAAATTTTCAGGAGGTGGCTGACAAGGATCAGCCACTCCGGGAATTATGAGTCTCATAAGCTGGAATTGTCGGGGGGATGGGGCAACCCTCGACAATCTGAGTTCTTAAAGAACTCATTTGCCGATGGTAGCCCGAGCTTTTGTTTTTGATTGAGACCAAAGCTAAACAGGATAAGATGGAGAAATTATGCAGGAGTTTACAATTTGATCAGTTATTGACAGTTGATCCCCTTGGTATGTTATGTGGAGGTCAACGTGGGATATCCAACAAGTGACAAAATATGCTCGTTTAATTCATCTGTTGGTTAAACTTCAACCAAATTCTATATCATGGGATCTTTTTCTTTCATATGGCCCTCCTGATGAGGGTCAACGAAAAATGTTTTGGGAAGCTATGTGCACTAAGAGCAGCCACAGTCAAAACCAGCTTTGGATGGGAGACTTTAATGAGATACTGTATGCTCATGAGAAAGTGGGGGGAGGGGGGGGGGGCTCTCAAAGTTGCTGCTCAAATGGAACACTTTAAAACCTTTGTCCAAAGGTAAAGTTTAATGGATTTAGGGTATTAGGGCAACCCTTACTCATGGAGGAATTGTAGGGTGGACTCTGCAAATATTAGGGAGCGCATTGATAGGGCGATGTGCTCTACAGAGTGGCAACTCATGTTTCCTGAAGCTATTGTTTTTCACTTACCCATCATGGCGTCGGGCCATTG
Organism: Tetracentron sinense; assembly: GCA_015143295.1. Classification (NCBI taxonomy): domain Eukaryota; kingdom Viridiplantae; phylum Streptophyta; class Magnoliopsida; order Trochodendrales; family Trochodendraceae; genus Tetracentron; species Tetracentron sinense. Next base: position 33,413 of record JABCRI010001198.1, read on the forward strand.
CCCTCTTCGGTTGGTGTTGCATCCAAGAAGAGATCGTCGTTTGGGGGGATTCAAGTTTGAAGCTATGTGGACCAAAGAGGCGGCAAGCAAGAATGTCATAGCTAAGGCCTGGACTACACAGGTCATTGGGTCCGAGATGTTCAAGCTTTGTTCGTTGATTAATTATTGCCGGAGGGACCTATACAAGTGGAATCGTGATGTGTTTGGTCATATTCATAGAAGGAAGAACGAGCTTATTCAGAAGCTTAGTGACATCCAAGGGAGGCCGACAACTGTGGAGAGTAAAGTGCTTGAAGACGAAATGAAACTCCAAATGGACAGGCTTTTGGAACATGAAGAGATGTTTTGGGCCCAGCGATCGCGAGTCCGTTGGTTAAAGGAGGGAGAGCGCAACACAAAAAATTTTCATATGTCTACCATTCAGCGTCGACAGGTGAACAAGATTAATATCATTCGCTCGGAGACAGGTGATGAATATAGCTCCCCAACTGAGATTGCGGACTGCATCATTCGGCATTTCCATCAATTGTACAGATCCTCCTCTCCCATTGATATTGATGCTGCACTCGATGGTGTCCCAAGGAAGGTGACCGAGGACATGAATCTTGATCTATGCCTTCCCTTGCTAGATTCTGAGATTAAGACAACTACTTTCCAATTGGGATCGACTAAGGCACAGGGCCAAGATGGTATGTCGGCAATTTTTACCAACACTACTGGGATATTGTGGGCCATCAAGTTATTCAAGTTGTGAGGAGTTTTTTCAATGGGGGGCACCTTCTCCAACAAGTAAACCTTACCAATATAGCCTTAATACCTAAGGTTCTAAACCCCCAACACTTGGGGCAGATGCAGCCCATTAGCTTGTGCAACGTGGTATATAAGATTTGTGCCCGGGTGCTCACTAATTGGATGCGGAGTATAATGGGAGCTTTAGTTCACCCAGCCTAGACTGCCTTTGTTCCTGATAGAAGCATTGCAGAAAATGTGTTCATCTCCCATGAAATATTTCATCACATGAAGGGCAAGAAGAAAGGTTCAGATTACTCTATGGCCGTCAAAATGGACATGAACAAGGCATACAACAGATTGGAATGGGTGTTCATTGAGAAAGTTTTGCGAAAACTGGGTTTATGCGAGCGGTGGATTGGTCTGTTGATGCAGTGTATCACTACGGTCAAATATTCTGTGATTATTAATGGAGTAGCTCGCAGGCTTATTATTCCGGAGTGGGGTATTCGACAAGGTGATCCTTTATCTACCTATATTTTCATTTTTGTTACAAACTGCTTTTATTATCAACTTAATCGCCTGGAAGAGGAGGGACTAATCCAAGGCATCAAAGTGAAAAGTACCAATCCTCCTATTTCTCATATGTTATTTGCATATGATAGCATCTTGTTTGCACAGGCCACAATGGTGAATACCTTGGAATTAAAAAGAGTAATAGAGGTCCATTGCCAAGCGTCTGGGCAGAAGGTCAATTTTCAAAAGTCTGGGATTGTTTTTAGCTCCAACACCCCCCTGGAAGTTTCGACGAATGCTGTCCCGGATGCTTCACATGCGCTTGGACCATGCAGGCATATATCTAGGTTTGCCGACCAATTTTGGGCGATCTAAGAGACATTTATTTACATCCATTCAAGATCGGGTCAAAGCAAAGCTTCAATCGTGGAAAGGGAAATATTTGAACAAAGCTGGGCGCGAGGTTTTGCTCAAAACGGTTGTGCAGGCCATCCCAACTTATGTAATGGGGTGTTTTAAATTGCCGCACTACGTTTGCAAGGACATAGCCTCAAGTATGGCTAATTTTTGGTGGGAGCAGGAGGATACTAAGAAAAAACTGCATTGGGTAAGCTGGGATACTGTGTGCAACAATAAGGATGTTGAGGTGGGGATTTCTGGGATTCTCAACTTTTAACCTTGCTCTTTTAGCTAAGCAAGGGTGGCTGATTTTGAACAATCCGAGTTCTCTCTGGAGCAAACTAGTCAAAAGTATCTATTTTCCGTGATGTGACTTTTTGAAGGCGAAGATTGGTTACCACCCCTCTTGGGCATGGAGGAGTCTTTTTGCAGGTCGAAGAGTCTTAGAGGTTGGGCTTAGATGGCAAGTTGGGGATGGAAGAAATATTGATTCGTGGCAAGAGGCTTGGATCCCCTCATCTGTGAGGTTTCGCACAACCTCCCTCCAACCACCTAATTGCCTATGGAATAAGGTGGCAGATTTTATCTTGGAACCGGACAAGACTTGGAACACACATCGTTTGGCTCAAGTATTTTCTTTGGCTGAGGTGGAACATATAAGTCGAATTCAGTGCAACCGATCCAGCAAGCCCAGTCGGTGGGTTTGGCATTATCAAAAGACTGGGTCATATCATGTTCGATCGGGGTACTATTGTATGAAAGATCGTTTCCCTACAGGTATTGCTTCTCGTCCATCTTCTTCAACAAGTGTTTTGTCGGTAAGTTGGAAGGCGATTTGGACTCTTCAACTCCCCCCAAAAGTATCTTAGTTTGTATGGAGGTGTATGCATAGTGCGATCGCGGTTTTCAAGGAGTTACACAAGAAGAGAGTGCCGTGGTGTTTGAATTGCCCAATATGTGATGGTGATCAAGAGACTATTATCCACATGTTGTTCAGTTGTGAACACGCTCGATGCACGTGGTTGGGCTCGAGCCTGGGGGTGCGCTCGTTGGCGGCTAACTTTGACTCTTTTGGTGGTTGGTGGTCATTTTGGGTAACTTCTTGGATTCCAAAAGCAATAAAAAAAGTCGGTCTTGAATCTCCTTGCATCCACTACTTGGAGTATTTGGACAGCTCGGAACCGCAAGATCTATAATGGGGAATCCATTGATCCGCGACGGTCTATTGAACAAGCCAGCCGCCAAGTATTGGAGTCTGAGGGTTGCATGTCCCCTTTGGCTAGGAGAGCTCAATCTGTTTGCTTTGTCGAGCTTCGCCTGGGTCAGTGGGCTCCCCCCTCTGTTGGCTGGTTGAAGGTTAATGTGGATAGGGCTTCCGCAAATGAGGGGCGCTTTGCTGGTGTTGGGTGTATTGTCCGTGATCACCAAGGGCGTATTTTGGAAGGCTTTGTCCATTCCATCCATGGGGGTTCTCCGCTCGTTGCCGAGGCGGTGGCCTTGCGTTGTGCTACTTCCCTTGCAAAGGCTAATGTGTGGAGGGTCGTGGAATTTTCTTCAGACTCCAAGTCTTTAATAGACTCTCTTCGAAATGGATCCAGTGCGCCTCATTGGGAGATTCAGGTTGTTTTTAATGATATCAAACAAGACCTTACTTGTTTGTTACAATTTCGCTTGTCCTACTCCCCTAGAGCTGCAAATTCTTTTGCTCACCGTTTCGCATCCCACGTTTTGTTCTTGAGCCGGAGGGGATCCTTCCAATATGTGGTTTTAGACCCAAGGGGTTGTAGACGGCTGCTTTCAGATCAGAGGGCTCGGCCTCCTTGATGTAATTATTGTCTTGTTTCTTTATATATATCCTCTTACCAAAAAAAAGTGAGCCAATAGCTTGTTTTGGCCACGGAGCAATTGAAAGACGTTTAACTAAAGAGTTGATAGCATGCATGCGAGGCGTAGCCTAGGAGCAAGGGTGGATTGAATTATAGGAGTGAGTGAATTATAGTCAATGTTAATTTATTTTTAAAAAAATGATAGATTATTTAATTATTAAGGGTGAGTGAATTTTAACCTCAACTAATGTGTGTTAAAGAAGACACTTGGTGGCAGGGGCAGAGCCAGGATTCTCTTGCAGGGGAGGCTAACGATGGGGATTGGAGGTGTAGCCCCCGAAAATATTTTTAGGACCAAGTTTGTCACCACCCAGAATTTTAAAGTGAAAATAATGGGTCATAATGGTCCTTAACTAAGGATAATTAATTTGAAATTAATATTAAAATATTTAGGTCATTATTAAGCCGTAAACGAACTGATTATTATGCCTCCTAGATATTTATTGGGATTTCAGCGCTCACCAAATGGAAAAATCTTATAAGAAATGAATTTTGTTGTGCACGTCACTTGATGCACTGTCATTGAGGAATGTTATCCAATTAAAGAGTCTTAATAATTAGTTTAGTAGATTCAAATAAGTTGTTAGAGCTTATTTTATAGAATATTATCTCATTTATTTTTAATATTTATGTTGTCGTAATCTGCGGAGAAATGAATGAGATCCATCTTCTTCGCTTTTTCTATTTAATTTCTTTTCTTTTTTTTATCAAGTAACGATCCGAGATAGTAACAATGTATATTTGCAATTCTTTTCTTTTCTATCTTTTCTAGAGGACACTTCATTTCTTGGTCATCTGGTCTATTCCTTTTTATATACATAATTGGTCAAAAAAACTTAAAATATTTTGCCAGTTCAACATTTTGATTGGGTCATGTAATCCACTCTCTTTTTAATTATTTTGTTTCGGATTATGTCTACACCCTAATTAGTCTGGTTGCTGACTCAATGGTAGAGTAGTTGGATTTTAAGAGTAGAATGATTCATAAATTGGGACAGATCAAGTGAATTGAATTTGCGAATCGATTCGCAACAAATTATAATCATTTTGACGACTTCGCTATCAGTGTTCGGTAGACTCGAAAATTTAGTCAATCCAGTGCAATCTTCTGCATTCATAGAGAATGAATTGACTTGAAATTCCATGTTTACTCATAAACATGGCCGTCTCGAAAGTTTAATTACAAAATGGAACCAAAACTAAATTAAAACAATACCCAGGTAATACATAAGTCCATGGCATTGGTTTATAAACAATTCTAATGGAAATCGATAGTCATTATCGAGCTTCAATTTCTGAAACTGTTACATCATCTAGAGAACTTGGTTTTTGCAAATTAGGGTCAATAGCACCTATATGAGTAGAAAATGCAGGTTTTTTAGGAGCAGGCAGAGTTGTTGTTCTATTGCTCAGCATAGAAACAACATCTGACATGGTTGGTCTATCTTCTGCACTTTCTTGAACACACAAGAGACCCACCTGAAGACATAGCAAAAGTTCAGCCGTCGAACATGAAATAACCAATGTTGGATCCATCAACTCCAAGCCTCTGCCTTCTTGCCACAAATCCCAAGCCTAAAAATATTTCGATTGCATCAACATTTGGAGTGTAAATTCAAATTATAAAAGAAAAGATGTGGTTTTGAAGATAAAAATGTAGGTTTAAGGCTTTGATTACATATCCTAGTAGGTTCAGAGAGCGATCGGGCTGATAAAAGGTAAGATTCTTCTTCCCACTCATGATCTCAAGCACAATGACTCCAAAGCTGAACACATCAGATTTCACAGAGAAATGACCATACAAGGCATACTCGGGTGACATATAACCGCTGGTTCCCTCATTCAAAAAATTGTATCAGTATCTAAAGAGGGTATCTTATAAATGTACATGAATGCAAGTGTACTTATGCATATTTTCTTAAAGAAGTTGATTTCACTTACTATGTCCCAACAACCCTATTTGTTTTTGCACGATTTTCGTCCTCTCGAAAAATTCTTGCCATGCCAAAATCTGAAATCTTGGGATTCTTGTCACTGTCCAACAAAATATTGCTGGTTTTCAAATCTCGATGAATAATTCTTAATCTAGAGTACTTGTGAATGTAAAGAAGCCCTTGAGCGATCCCTTCTATGATGTGGATGCGTTTTCTCCAATCCAATAATGCTTGTTTTGTTGGATCTGCGTCAAGTTTACTTCAGTCGCATCAAATGGACCAAGGAAATAAAGGAAATGAATATAGATGAAGTTGAAAGTAATAGTAATCACAAACCGAAAAGGAACGAATCCAAGCTTTTGTTTGGCATGTACTCGTAGATCAATATCTTTTCTTCTCCTTGAATGCTAGCCTAACGAGATTCCTGTGTTGGAGCTTTGAAATTAATAGAACCTCATTTTTAAACTCCTCTTGTCCTTGTCTAGACTTTTTACATAGTCTTTTCACTGCAATTTCATGTCCTAGCAACTTACCCTGAAAAAATACCCAATTCTTGTTATTTCTTTGAATCATAAACACTGGATACTACTACATTCATCTCTAACAAATTATGTATCAGACAATTCAGTGATAACTATACCAAGATATAAAGGAAAGACCACGGTAGCTCATTCCAATCCCTGCTCTGAAATGACTAACTGGGGCATGAGCCTAACAACATTGCCTTTTCCTGAAATTAGTATTTGAAGGCCTAAATTTCGGCATGCATCCACATTACCAAGGCGGGCTGTTTCTCATTAGAATATCAAATTCTCTGGAATTCCCTCACAAATTCAATAGATGCTTCATTAGCCTCCGTTGCAAATTTTTAGAAAGGCAAACGATCAGAAAAAGAACAATCCACGAGTTTTTTTTGCAAGATCCACCCGAGGAATTTAATAGTAAATGCTCATAGTTCACAAATAGAGACCCTGTTCATTCACCGCTATCCCTGAGAAACAGCCAGCAACTCACTGCAACCTCTAATACTTGATAAATGATACTAAAATCTTATCTCACCACAAACCACAAATAGGGTCTCTATTTGAAGGATCACTATAGTCATAATCATAGAAGAATGAAGGAGATGAGAATATATTCATTTCTACAGCCTACTTTCATATTTTCTGCTTCATTTTTTATCTGGAGTGAGACTAGAACTCATACAATCCTTGAGAAAAAGGATAAGAAATCATTTAACAAAGTAATTTTTCATAAAAAAGACTCCATGAACATCTTAGCAAAATCAAAGCAGGGAAAAAGAGTCAGGAGTGGTTTTTTTCATAGCATATAGTAAATTTGGATCACGGAACTAGATATTACCTTATAAACAGGCCCAAAACCACCCTCTCCAAGCTTATCTGCAGCAGAAAAGTTACCGGTCGCAGTTGCTATGGTAGAAAAACTGAATGATGGTAGCTCATAATCCTTCTTCCCTCCTAATTGAAGCTTGCTTGTACTTTTAACTAACTGAGAGAACAATAGCTCCGCGCTCCGGCTCATGCCATCTTGGCTCCTCTCATTCTGACCTGTTTGGTATAAACAAGATTTAGGACACAAATCTAAATAGCAACTGCTCATATATTGCTGGATAGAGTACCTATACATTTGTGATTCCTCCTTCGTAAACAACACAATAAAGTGACTAGAATAAGCACCACAAGAGAAACCACCGAACCAATGACAGCCAACAACAGCCATCTTTTCCTTCGACGATCTGAAAACAAAATTATCTTTAGTTGTTTGACTCTCTCATATCAGCTAATACTCAGAAGGGAATCTTCAACTATCACATGGAAATACCCGAATGCTTTGTGACACTCTGATTCAATTTTTGAAGCAGGCATATCATTTATGTATTTTATTTTATTAATTTTCCTGCACATTAGCAATAAAAAGAAAGCTTGAGCACACCTCCATCCCTTTATGCTTGTCAACATAAACGGATTATCTACAGTTCAATTCTTACAAATTATAACTAACCCCTGTATGATCTGCAAATATATAAGATCTAGATTGATCTACGCTACTTTGAAAGTTCAAATTAAAAGTCCATTGGCCCTAATCCATTTTTTTAACCAAAAGCAAAAATAAAGTTTAAGAATTGAAATGTTCTAATGCTTTCACTAGCATTCAGAGTCATTAACCATTAATTGTCATTATTGTATGATCTTAGAGTAGCTAAAATAACACTTACTAGGTTTTGTAGGAATATCGCCACGAACGTAGATATCGCCATCTCCTTTCCCTGTGATGTCGAATAGACCATCCTTTTCCCCATAATAGAGTTGGCATCCAGTTCCATCGTTGCGAAACGAAGCAAAAGCAGTACAAGAACAATTACTCCTGCACATAATTTCACAGTCACTGGGACCCATTTGAACCGACTCATTTACAACAATGGAATTTGGCATCGACCCTTTTATCTCCATGAACGTATCTCCATTGCTGCACATGGATGGCACTGATATCAAACACCCCTTAGAGTCGTTCGCCGATGTGCCTTCACATAATGAATGATTCACAATTGAAATATCCCGCCCAGACACCGAGAAATCTATGATTTGCCCCCAGGAATCTGTCACAAACCATTGAGTATAATTTTCTTTAGAATTGAAAGTGAGGTAGGTCTCATTCTCATTCGATACATAGCTGAAATTATAACTGTTTGATGAGATTTGTAAGAAGAATCTGAAACTCTGTCCATTCCAAAATCCGATACGCCGGTAAACACCGTCTCTTCGCCAAAGGGTAAACTGTGTCAGATCATTCTCATCCAGGCCTAGAGCAAAAGCTCCAACAGTAGGGACAATTGGGCTTAGCCATGACACAATAAACTGTTTTCTCAGTTGAGCTGTGTTTAAATTGAACCACCCCAGTTTCATTCCAGGCAGAAATGTATCCGAAGGATAATTGAAACTCTCCCAAACAATCTTCTCTCCTTGCCTAAGAACTAGATTCCCCGAATCAAGAATCGTTGCAGTCGTGTTACCATTCGTCGCGAGCTCTCCGTAGTTGACGATAATTGGGATCATCCTTCTATCTATAATAAACAGGTTTCCATCATACCTGATCTGTAGAAGTCCTGAGGAATCCAGTAATGGATTCTCACGGTTGGCGACCCAAACTGGCTTCTTGTCTCTGTCGTTCTTGAACCAAATTCCCAAGTAGTAATTGCTGGAAACACCAGCTTGGAAGAAGCCTAATTCAAACACCCCACCTGCAGAAACTAAGGTTTCACTGTCCATAAGCTTCTCCCCAGGAGTAATGGTGTCTAGTGCATGAGAAAACCAGTTAAAGAAGCTACAGAAAATAACCAGAAGAAGAGGAAAAAATACCCATCCATTCATTATTAATCTCAAATTAGCTTGAAGGAATCCTTTAGCTACTAATTTAGATTTACTTTATGCTTGATCTTGAAAATCCACTTGCAAGATCTGCAAACTTTCGCTTGTAGAGACTTTCCTCTTTGACGGAGATAAGTTCGTTACTCGGTTTGATTGCCCGCCACTGACGTCACGAAGCTGCCCCTGAAATTCTCAAACGGTTCCAAAATGGAGTCAAATCCTCTACGGTGATAACCGGATTTGGCAAATCCGGTTATCACCCCTAGAGGTCGCCACGTGTCTCCTTTGACACCCCTTAACCGTGGGTAAGATTCACCCACCCCTAGGGTTCACCCAACCATTTTTGGTTTTTTTTTTAAATAGTAATTCTTTTTTAAAATTAAAAAACTGTTTTTAGAGTTTTTTAATATTAAAATATTTTTTTAATTTTAAAAAAGAACTTCATATTTTTTTTAAAAAAAACCAAGGATGGGTAGATGAACCCTAGGGCTGGGTGAACATTACCCACGGTAAAGGGAAATCAAAGGAGACACGAGGCGACCTCTAAGGGTGATATCCGGATTCCGATTATCACCACCGTAGAGGATTTGACTCCTTATAAAATATAAATTTTGACTTAGGTGGGGGTAAATGGTATGTGTTATTTGGTGTGGTCTGCCCTGTGTTCTCGGAATTTATAGGCTAGGATCTCCTGTACAGTTGGCTACAATTAAATCCCTACAATGCAAGAGATCTTGGCTTTTGAACTTTCAAGAAGAAAGGAAGGCCACACAAAATATCATAGACGATATGGTTCCATGGTTCCGTCTTAAGTCCACTCCAATAAAAAAATGATAAATAATTTTAATATTTTCTAAGGACTTGTAATTCTCTACTGTTATAACTGGATTCTGGGAGTCCGGATATGCCCATGAGGTCGCCACGTTTCCCTTTTGACACCTCTTAACTGTGGTTAAGATTCACCCATTCCTAGGTTTCACCCATCTATCCTTGGTTTTTAGAAAAGAATTTAATATTTTTTCTAAAATTTAATATTTTTTCTAAAAATATTAATTCTGTTTTTAAATATTAAAAAACCATAAAATTATTGTTTTTTTAATTAAAGAAAGAATTAATATTTTTTTCAAAATAACAAGGATGGGTGAATCTTAACCTCAGTTAAGGGGTGTCGAAAGGGACACATGGCAACCTCAGGGGTGATAAACGGATTTGCCAAACCCAGTTGTCACCCTAGAGGATTAGGTTTCTAAAAAGAGCTATAAGGATGGAAAATATGACGGAGAGAATAGCTTACTAGTCATGGTTTTATATTACAAAGATAATGCGAGGTAAGGCTGCAAGTCACCATTATAATGGAGCAAAAGGTTTACTCTTGCAGTTGCATGAGTACCCCTCTTGTGGGTGGCAGATCAATTGACAAAAAATTCAAAAAAAATTTGAACCGAAAGAAGTCAAAAATTAGGAGAGAAAAAAATGACTTATGGTGAGGTGGCCTTTTTTTGTCCACTGATCTGCCACCCACAAGAGAGATACTTTTACAACTTGCAAGATTAAACCTTTTGCCTTATAATGGTTGTAAGGATTGTAAATCGGGAATAAATCATTTGGGTTGATCTTTCGGGCATAATTTGCTCACCTTTTTATTTGATTCGTGTTGAGAATATTGTTTAGCCGGCCCAAAGTCGGTAAGATGAGATACGTAAATTTGAATTTGAATTTGAATTAATCTTAATCAAATCGAATCTAGTTGGATCAATTTCGAATTTAAATCTACCAAAAGATTAGATACACACCTTATTACACCACTTTATTGTTAACTGAATATATAACATGGCACACGGTACCTATGCTATAGAAATGCTATCGCGATGGGGTTTACACCATAGCAAGCCAAGTTTAAGTTCTGTCGCACCACATCTACTAAGCAATATTATAGTGTTTCTAAGAGTTTCGAAATAATGCATGAAGCCGAAAGAACTATACCTTTTTTTTTCTTTTTTCTTTTTTTGATAACTTGGGGTGTCCCCAACTCTTTGGGTCTAGACTAATCTCACATAGTGCGGCCACAATCCGCCACACAAGGAAAGTCCAGAGATATCCTGAATAGGACTGGCCCGAAACAGGGACTGAGAAGTCGAACCCAAGACCTTTTGAAAAATTCATACCATATAAAAAAATGGTTATTTCGAACCCCCGCCCGCGGGGTATCTTAGCCTCAGCTGTTTTTTTATCACACAAGATTAGGGCTTAGAGCCTAAAAGAAAAACAATTCTTATACATCACCACCGAATACTAATATGAATCAATCCTCCCCTTTTTCCACCTGCCCTACGAGAGAGCCGGAAACTTGGCCGTGACCTTGACTCTATCTATTCATTGACCTATCCCTCCAACCTAGTGACTTGCCATGTTGGTGGAGCATGTGTAATAAATAGCAGCAAGACATATTGTTCATTAAAGTGTTACTATGTAAGATGAGGAGTGCTAGTCTCAGACGGACGAAGTCAATTTTTTTTCCATAGACACAGTGTGGATTCAACACGTGTTGTTGCTACTAATAAATAGGCTAACACTTGCGTTTGGGACAGATTGCGATTACGACTAACATTTCTGATGTACTATTATACATCTCTATTATTATAATGTGAGAAGTGGGATTTAAAAAATTGGTTGATTTTTTTCTAATATTCCTAAAGAGTTCCAATTTTATGGTATCTTATTATGAATGTAGTTAGTAAGGTGAATTTTTTTATATTTTTTCTATTTTACCCATAACTCCATATTAAAAAAAAAGTAAGATATTTTACAGTCTTATTTTATATGAGAAAAGTTAGTAGGGCTATTGAAGTAATATCAACTACAACTAACAATAATCTCTCTAATATCTCCTCGATTCTCTCAAATCTTTATCCGTATCCTCTCATGCTCCCTCTCTCTCTCTTAACGAAGAGACATACCCTTTCTATGTGGTAACTATTTCTATACCCAAATATTTAATTCCTTTTTTCAAAATGTCATCACTAGGATCTCTCTCCCCTTCCCCTCTCTCTCACGTGTATCGCACGTGTTGCCCACTAGTATAATATAATTTTTATATATTTAAATATTAGGATTTTTGTAAAAAAAAAACCCTAACTTTTCAGCTATTTGTAAACACCCCCTTGTGTATTGTGATTTTGTATTTTGACCCACTAACTTTTAAAAGTTTTGCAAATCTACCCTTCCATATATCCAAAAGTTAGCCAACGGAAGTTAATTTTTTTATGAATGACATTTTTATCCTTTTTTGATGTTACGGAGATTTGTAAAACTTTTCACAAGAAAAGTGCTTGGAACCTACTAACTGGGGTTAAGATGCACTCACCCCTAGGATTCATCCATTTAACCTTAGTTTTTTGGAAAAAAAATATTAATTTTAGGTTGATTATACTTAACCACGGTTAAAGGGGGCTCTACAAGCCATCATGTGCCCCTTTTAACACCCACTAACAGTGGTAAATATTCATTCACCCTTAGAGTTCATGCATCTAACCTTAGTTTTTAAAAGAAAAAAATATTAACTTTAAATCGATTATGCTTAACCACAGTTAAATGAGGTTCTACAAGCTATCACGTGTCCTTTTTCACACCCACTAACAATGGTTAATATTCATTTACCCATAGGGTTCAGGCATCTAACCTTGATTTTTATAACAAAATATAAAAAAATATTAACCTTAGGTTGATTATGCTTAACCATGTTAAAAGAGGCTCTACAAGCCGTCACATGTCCTTTTTAACACTCATTAACTGTGGTGAAGATTCACTCACCCTTTGCGTTCATGCATCTAACCTTAGTTTTGAGAGAAAAAAAATATTAAGCTTAGATCGATTATGCATAACCACGGTTAAAGGGTGTTCTACAAGCCACCACATATCCTTTTTAAAACCCACTAACTGTGGTGAAAATTCACCCACCCCTTGCGTTCATGCATCTAACCTTAGTTTCGAGAAGAAAAAAAGTATTAGCTTAGATTGATCATTATGTTTAACCACAGTTAAAGAGTGCTCTACAAGCCACCACATATCCTTTATAACACCCAGCAACTTTGGATTTGCAAAAGTTTTAATTGTGGATTTGCAAAAATTTTAAAAGTTAGTGAACCATAATACAAAATCACAAAATACAAGGGGATATTTACGTATAGCTGAAAACATAGGGGGTTTTTTTTTACAAAAACCCCTAAATATTATACATATATATTATGAGGGCTGGGCTTCACCTGTAAAGTATATTATGATGTACTGCAGTATACATGAAAGGTGGGCTACAGTTTTTTTTTTCTTTCAATTACCCCTCAAATTTGAAATTTTAGATTATTCCCCCAAATACCCCAAGGTTTAACAATAACTTGAGCTATAATGTGAGAGATTGAAACAGCTTTTATATTTTGACTTCTCTTCAATTTCGTGCCACATTTCGGCTGAAGATGCTATGGTCCTATTATCCGTTGCCATTTCTGTAGACTTGGGATTCTCTCAAGTTATAACCTGTCTGCGTGAGGTCGGTTAGAAAGCCTTGAGATTACATCTGTACTTTTCGTTACTCTTCGTTAGTGGCCAATTAACATTACTACCTATGAAACCCAAGCAGGTTGGGTGACATGTGGCGGCTTTAGAGAGGGTTTAAGGACATGTGGCGGGTTTAGAGGATCCTTCTTAACTCCTCTTCCTCTATTTCCCTCCCTACCCTCTCACATAACTGATCTACTCATTTATTAGGGAGTTACTACACAAATCCATCTTAAATTCTCTTTGAGTCGGTCATGCAATTAGTTTAAATTCTCCCAACGCTTCTACCTCTCTCCCAACGCTTCTACCTCCATAACTCTCTCCCCCATTTCTTTCCTCTCTCAACGGTTCTCTCTCACCCTTTTGTCTTCAATGATCCATATTAAAGTTTTAACAGTTTTATAGATAATAAATTTTTAACAGATACCGAAAGAGTGGAGGGGTGTAGGGATAACCTTTCACCCATATTATAAAGGATTTTCAATACGTAGAGGGCTTTACAGTAGAGAGGTATTTCTGAAATGACCAAAGAAGGGGATTTTATCAATCCGAGTGAGGGGATAGATAGGCGTCACGATAGTGCTTATCACACAACATCTACATATTTTAACTAGGATCAAACTGCTCTTATCATGAGGTTAGCTTTGTCTACTTCTGTAGGCAAGTGAAAAACTTATCCTTCTCCCATTTTCATATGAACCAACAGTTGTGATAAGGAAGGCAAACATTGTTCTCAAGGTAATTATTTTATCTATAACTTTAGTTGCTTAGTAGAATTTTTTTTTTTTTTTTTTTTTTATGTCATGGTGGGTGATGGAAGAGGTATTCTAGCAGGTTGCAAGGGTGAATCTACCGGCTGATAAAGCGGCGACGCATGAGGACGCTGAAGGTGTGGTGGGTGCGGAGCTAAGGAACAATCAGGACCTGATAAAGTACCCACAGGATGTGTGGTGGGGTCTGTGGTGGCAGCTGCCTGGCCCAACCAAGAAATATAAGTAGAGACTTAGAGGATCTGGTTTTGTGCAATGGATAGTAATCACGGCTACTACTATCAAGGCCATGTAGATGTTTTGGTCTCTCTCTTTCTCTTAATAATTTGTGATAGATGATTTTGTAATTTCCGTTCTCTCTATCGTGTATATATTTTTTTAGGGAAGTATAAGGTTGGCTGTAATAGATCACTTTCTAATGTGCTAACCCCAAAGGTTTTTCATGATTTGCTAGACGTCTCAAAATTATATTCAGAGAGATGCTCTATACCTTTCTCCAAGACTAGCGTCAAGAATTACGTTTAATTGTTTATCCTGGAAAAGAATGTTTAGTCAAGTTCAAGTTATTTTTCTTGAGGAATTATTTTTACAATTACGACTATATTATAAATATTCGAGTAATATTAGGTGAATTGCAAGTTATTTTCTGTTTAACCAGCTGACTGATCTTGGTTGACATGGCCAAGACATCAATCTCATGCATGTTAATGATGGTAATGTTGGCTTGGCATCACCAACATATCAAAGTCCAAACAACCATTGGTTCTCATTCTTTCCTCCCCACGCCCCCTAGATAGTGAAATATTTTGAGACACTAGATTTAATTTAAGAGCGTTCAGTGGAGTTCTGCTTTTCACAGCAATACACATGTTTTTTTCATTTATAAGTATTGTTTTCTAATTGGTAACAATCAGAATTTGGAGAGATAATGAGAGAGATATAAGGAGTGAGAGAAAGGACGCGCTTCAAGTTCATTAATTTATTTTCTTATTTCCTTTTTTATGATAAATATGAGCTGAAACTGCTTCAATTATCTTTACTATTATAATGGGAGAGGCAGGCGTAGCCTGATTTTCCCGAAATTCTCAAACTACCCCTATAAAAAACAAAACTTTGATTTAATGTTTACTTTAATTCCCAAACTACCCCTTGCTCATCTATATATTTAAAGAATAGAATCATAGTCAATTGCGATTGAACTCGGGGAGAGTTCAATCACACCTACGGGTTAACACGTGTCCCTTTTAACTCCTATTAACTATGGTTAACTCCTTCCCCTTGCCCTCATGTGCAGCGCACATGCCACCCACTAATTTTACATAATTGTATTCTATCATTCTTTTTAAATCTTATCAAATTTACTGTAATTCAAGTTAATTAATTTAAAATTAATATTGTCATACACATTTTTTTTCTTTTAACATTTCGTGTATTGCACGGGCTTCTTACTAGTTATCATTAAATTAGATGAAAAAAGACACGTGTCATCTCAATGCTTATAACTGGTCTCAAGGAGACTGATTATAACCCGAGAGAGTCTCGAATCATTACTGTAAGGCTGAGTGGCGGCTGCTTGTGATAGTTGTTGCATTTGAATGGTGATCGGATTTGGTCTTGCTCCTATGCTTGTAAAAACAGATCATTTTTCTTTGTCATAATGTTTATCAATATTTTTAAACAACCAACCACTACAATCTTTTTTCTTAGAACATGTAATTGATTTGTATGACCTTTTGTTTTGTTTTTGAAGAAGTTTGGATACGTTAAGGAAAAATAAATATAGACTTCTATTAAAAGGAATAATAGTCTTTTTCTTCTTTTCTTTTTTTTATAAAATAAGGGATAATAGTCTTGAAGATGCATGTTTGAGATGTAGAATATATATATATATATATATATATATATATATATATATATATATATATATATATATATATATGTATGAACTTCAATTATATCATAATTCAATAATGTTTTCATCCTACCCTGGAGCTAGCCGGCCTTGCATTGGTTTGGTAGGAAAGCAATATCGAGCAAGACCATCTTGTTCTTTGTCAGCATCTAACATGTGGCAATAAAAAGGAGAAGTCATTTCATTGTCTCACCTATTTTTTGACTTTCTCCATTAAAAATTAGGGAAGTGATTAGAAACTCTCGATAGTATCTACTATCGAGAGCTAAACCACTGGATTAAAAATCCAATTGTGCTAAACACTATGTGGATCATTTAAAGCAAAGTGCACACATAACCATTGGATGTTTGATCCAAGGGTCAAGCTCTCGATAGTAAGTACTGAGGACAGTTTTTTTATCACTTTCCTAAAAATTAGGAGAAAAAATGAAATTACTCCCCCCTTTTATCACCATTTGTCGAACGTTGAAAAAGGACAAGATGATTTTAGTCTTGCAAGAGCAAGACCAAATCCAATCTCATTTGAATGGCTGCCAAGCGGAATGGATTTCAAACGTGGAGCATACGAAGTGTTCGAGATCGAATCAAAGTCAATCCTGATTGAATTTGGGGAGAATGGGGAGAGTTCAAAGGCATCTACAAGTCAACACGTTTCTTTTTTTAAAAAAACAAGGTTAAATTTTTAACCGAAAGAATTACGAATCTTAACCCCGAATTAATAAGAATTAAAAAAAGACACTTGTTGACCAATAGGTGGTTGATTTGATCTCGATGTTCTTGTTCTATTTTACATTTGTGGCACTTCACCTAAATGGGCATGCCTTGTATTTTTATTACCTAAAAAGATATGTTTTTGACATATTTATCAACTAGGACTTTCTTTGTATTTTTATTACTAGAAAATGCATGTTTTTGACATATTTATCCTTAAGTTATGCATGTAAAAAACCAAACACTATAAGGGTAAAATTGGAATGCATGTCATCTTTGGTAAAAATTTTCAAACCATGTCTTAAGTAGTAATATTTTTAATTTAGTACTACAAAATGCTACTTAACTCTTTTATCAAAAACAAAAGTGCAATGTATTGTTCTTGGCAGCAAATCCTCTCCGGTGATAACCGGATTTTGTGATGTGAACAGTGACATCTACAGTTGATGTGAATAGTGTGTGAACAGTTGTTCCACTAGAGGTCACCACGTGTCTCCTTTGACACCCATTAACCGTGGGTAAGGTTCACCCAACCCTAGGGTTCACCCACCTATTTTTGGTTTTTTTAAAAAAAAATAATTCTTTTTTTAAAATTAAAAAACTGTTTTTAATATTAAAAAAACTCTAAAAACAGTTTTTTAATTTTAAAAAAAGAATTATTATTTTAAAAAAAAAACCAAAAATAGGTGGGTGAACCCTAGGGTTGGGTGAACCTTACCCACGGTTAATGGGTGTCAAAGGAGACACGTGGTGACCTCTAGGGGTGATAACCGGATTTGCAAAATCCGGTTATCACCGGAGAGGATTTGATGCCATTGTTCTTTGTCGTTTAGTAAGAAATTCTAAAGATGACACCTGCACCTAAATTATAGGCCTGACGGTAAGCACGTGTCTGATCCAGATGGGTGGGCTGTGTCGTGTCGCAACTTTCACATCTCCTTCGATGACGTGTCCGACATTTTCTTCTTCGGAGCCTAATCAGACCTCCACCTCACAAACAAACTGAAAAAAACGGTTTGTTGACAAATCATAAGAGAAGTCAACATCAGTTTTTTTTTTGTCTCTATTCAAGTGAGATCTAGTGGTCCACGTACACACCTAATCATTCAGCGTAGGCTCAGATCCTCTCGAGTTCAACTCGAGAGAATCTCTCCGGTTTGAACCCTTAGAGGTCGCCACGTGTCTCCTTTGACACCCCTTAACCATGGGTAAGGTTCACCCACCCCTAGAGTTCACCCATCCATCATTGGTTTTTTTTTAAAATATTAATTCTTTTTTTAAAATTAAAAACTTTTTTTAATATTAAAAAAACTCTAAAAACGGTTTTTTTTAATTAAAAAAATAATAATTAATATATATTAAAAATAAAATAAAAACAAGGATGGGTTGGTGAATCCTAGGGGTGGATGAACCTTACACATGGTTAAGGGGTGTCAAATGAGACATGTGGTGATCTCTAGGGGTTCAAACCGGAGAGATTCTCTCGAGTTGAACTCGAGAGAATCCTGGGCCTTTAGGGCTTATTTTGGCAAATCTTGATTCGATATGGAGCAAGTTAGTGAAGAGTATCCACTTTCCCTGTGCAAATTTTATGAGGGCTTCCATGGGGTCCTATCCTTCTTGGGCCTGGAGGAGTTTACTTGCAGGCCGCTCTATCTTTCGTACAGGAGTCCGATGGCAAGTCAGGAATGGGAGAAGTATTGACCCTTGGGAGTCAGCTTGGATCCCTTCATTGCTCGGGTTTAAGGTTCATTCCCCTAAGCCGATTGACTGTCCTTTGAAAACTAGAAAGATTCTCTCGAGTTGAACTCGAGAGAATCCTGTGCCTTTGGCATAGGAAAGGATTACATGTCAAATGATGATGGTGAAGCATAAGCTAGAATGGGGATCCACTAAGTTCGAACTTGAGATGGCCTCTCAAGTTTGATGTTGTTGCCCCAACTGTACAATTAGCCCTATAGTTCGCTCCACTTGCTAGGAGCGAACTATTGCTCCTCACTCTCACAAAGCCAACTCAAACTCCTATGAATTCTAGTTAACTTTTTTAACTCCTCTGGTTATAAATTATTATTTTTTTTTCTAAAAACTAAGGTAGATGGGTGAACCCTAGGGAAGCGTGAATCCTAACCACAGTTAAATGGGGGTAAAAGAGGGGTACGTGACATTGAAAGTGTAACGACCACAAAACCCCACCTTTGTTACAATAGGACTTTGGATCCGTCACATTACTTATCTCTGCTTAACCTCCATAGCAATAATGTAAAATTAAAAGATAATTCTCTCAAAATAGGGACTATAAAATTTTTTTCGATATAAAAAGATTCATTCAAATGTCGTCAACTGATATATCCAAAATCCATAACATAACTAAAGCAACGTCTACTAATAAGTCTCAAGTCTATTGCAAGTTCTCATCCAACAAAACTGAAACTGGAAATAGACTAGTAATACGGGGACCGGTCAAGATCCCGGACTCCCTCAACTGGAAGATCACCTTCTTTCGCTTCCTCGAAATACTCTTCTTCCATCCAAGGAGTTGTCACTTGACCCTGAGCTATTCATGTACGACAATAACAAATCGATTGAGCATTGAATACTCAGCGGATATCCAAACTAACCAACAATAGCACATGTATATATCCAATATCCAAATCAAGTAATAATTGTAAAGTCAATAGCAGTTTAATATAACATTAATATGATCAGAGTGCGGAAACATGTGAACATCATGACTTAACTTAACTTGTGTACTTGTGTGACTCTTGAACTTGTGACTCTTGAACTCGTAACTCTTGAACGTGTGTCATGAATGCAATGCATGCTTGTTTTCCCATAAAAATAGTTATCGAGGTCTTTGTATTTAGATTCATGGAGGTGCATCGACAGAGGCGTAAGCTCCCAAAGCTCTTAGATCCCAAATGTCCATGATATTTATCGAATACTTGAAATCTTATCCATGGAGAGCATCAACGAATACCGGAGCTACTTGAATTTCAAGGTCCTTATAAAACCATGCAGTGTCATTGTCCTTGTACTTGTAATTCTTTCTTTGTACTTGTATTTCAGTGTTTAGAGTTTTTGTATTTGTCCTTGTCCTTATATTTCAGTATTCAGTATCCATGCAATGTCCGTGTTCATGCAATGTCCATGTCAATGCTTGTGTACCCGTGAGACTTGTAAACTACCACACATGTGCATTTGTGCTTGAGTGTCGTGATTAACATCCAACTTTAGTCATCACTTAGATTCTGACTTCTGTCAAGAAATTCTGCTAGGTTACATCTCCTTAGTTAGAGAATTCCCGACATGGAGGATTTCTTCCCAAATTTCAATCACCATGCAACTTGAATAATCATAACATTATCAAAACATACTTCATATCTTGGCATATTCATGTTAACATTTCTAACATCATTTTTTAAGTATAATTCATCATATCATATCTTATTATACTTATACAAGCCTTTTAATATCATCACTTACCATACTTAGTGTCGCGACCCAAAACTCACCCTAGGAGTTAGAGTGAATCGTGGACGACTAAATCATGACTTACATGACTTGCTTGACAAACCACCTGCAAAACACCCACAGAGCATATACAATAGAGGATAACAGCGGAAGCATAACTATAAGACACAGCGGAAATCTAACAAACCTCTAAGTATATACACATGGTCCAAGTTTTAATACAAAGAAATCAAAACAAAGAAAGTGCGGACATGCCCGCCAAAATACATGGATATAATCACTCATGCTCACCCACAGCTAATCCACTCAGAATCTAACACCACCTACTGATAACCCTCTACGGGAGGTTCCTCCAAAGGCTCCTCGACGTACTCCTCCTTCACCCATGGACCAGGAGCACAAACATCAAATGGAGCAGCAGCTCCCTCAGAACCTGCCGACATAAGAAGTACGGCTGAGCATGGAATACTCAGCGGGTACTAAATACTAACCAACAGTTATAGCAAGAGATAGCAATGCATACCCAGGAAACAATATAGATATATATGAATCAGGAACAGTTAATATCATACAAAGAAATAAGGAAATTCATAATCATGCTTGCAGTTCATGAAAAGCCGATAAAATCCTTGAAAAACATCATGCACTTGACTTGACTTGAAATACCCTTCGCGTAATTGGGAACTTATTTACCGTGTCATGCTTGTCATGCTTGTATCATGCGTGCCATGTCATGATATGCGTGTCATGCGTGTATCATGCTTGCTTATTCAGAATTTAAACATGTTCACATGCCTAGTTGCCGTTCATAGCCCATCGCAACTAGTATCCTATATGATGAATGATATGCCTAGTTGCCGTTCATAGTCCGTCGCAACTAGTATCCTATATGCTGAATGATATGCCTAGTTTCCGTTTATAGCCCGTCGCAACTAGTATCCATGCGAAATGTGTATGCCTAGTTGTCGTTCATAGCCCGTCGCAACTAGCATCCATGCGTGTCATGCCATGCCTTGAGTGTCATGAGATGCTATGCCATGCATGTAATGCGATGCCATGCCATGCGTGTAATGCGATGGGATGAGAGACCCTTCCCTATGCAATGCATGATCATCTTGTCCTTGCCAAAAGCGAAGTGAAACATATCGTAGGAAATGCCCCACCTCTACATCTCGTCCTTGAAAACATCGGTAAATCACGTCGTTTCATGCCGTGCTCGTGTAATCGTGTACACACTTGCGATGGAAATTAAATATGACATTTTGGGGAATTCACAATACATTGCACATTACCATATATACAAGTAATAAATTAAACAATTTAGGGAAAGCGCGAAAACACACTATCATAACCTTAGCAATTTCCATAAATGTTTAAGCATGCATTTTCTTTATTTATTATTCTTTTCATTCATCTTGGCATTTCATCAAACATGGTGTGTTCATTATTGATTTACCCTACAACATGCTTTTCTAGATGGATTTTACTCAAATCATGCATGTATGTTCATTATTGGAACAATGCCCTCCCCATTTTAATCATCACCACATAACCATTGGCATCCAATCGCCCATTCCATCTCAATTCATTATTCACAACCATCCATCTCATAGTACATGTGTAAATAAAGGAAAACAAAGGGAAATAAAGGGAAAAGATGAACTATAACTAGGAGGGTAGCAAGAAGTACCGACCTTGAACAATGAGGGGAGAAACCCCTTTCCAAAACGACCGTGTAGCTGCTGCCCTAGCTTGGAGAACGCTCTCCACTAGTGTTTGAGCCGTGATCTTGGAGAAGAGTCGAGCTTGAAGTAATCTAGGGTCTCAAAACCCTTTGATTTCTCTTCCAAAGACAAGCCCTAGGTTGGAATCGCCTTCTCCCCTTTCTCCTATTCTCTCAAACTCTCTAAGTGTCGAATGATGCCCTAAAGGCTCGGGCAAGACTTTTAAGGTAAGAGTAAACCGACCAAAAGACCATAATACCCTTACTGAAATTTCTGCAAAAATGCGAGTACCGAGCGATCGGTGTTAATGACCGATCGATCGGTTTCATAACCGAGCGATCGGTTAAAATTTCACTCTCTGAGAAATTTTCCCATATAAAAATCTTGACCAGTCGATAGCCTCCGAGCGATCGGTTTTGGACCGATCGATCGCTCCATGGACCGAGCGATCGGTGGTCTGCAGGTCCAAACTGTTTTGGCCATAACTTTTGACTCGTTCGTCCGATTTTGAAGATTCAACTTGCGTTGGGTTCGTACTTCGAAAACGAACATTTCTAACGTTTCGGAATTTCCAATTTCTTCCTTATTTATTAATTATACCTCTTTAAAGGTAAAATAGCAACGAAAGTGTCATGCATTAAATGTGAAAAAGACCGGGGCTCTACACTTAGTGTTCTTAGGCATTTCAACAAATACATACAATGCATTAATTATGCATACAATGCCTTTCCCATTTTTACATTCCAAAACCATATCACTACTCATTCATAAATCATATTTTTCCCTTCCAAACCTCACACTAATCCATACATTCATCCATTCTTCATTTTATCTCATCCACCATTATTTTCATTCATACATAATTCATAATTCAATTTAAGCTTCTAGCAAACAAAATTCATCTATATCCTTAATTAAAATACAAATTCATGTTCATTCATCATTTATCATGATAAATCAATAATCATAATAATATAAAAGTTAGATGAGTGAGGATATCAATCTCAAATCACATTTCCATTATTTAATTCATCCATAATCACGTAGATCTCTTGATAATCCATAAATAATCTTATCTAAGCATATAAAACATCTTAATAAGGTTGAGTTAAAAGAATATCGACCTTAGGGATCCTTCCCTTGGATCCAAATCGCTCCCAAAAAGCTTTGAGGAAGGTCTCCAAGCTAATCTCATTTCTCTTTAAGTAAAACTCTTCTTCTCCAAGCCAAAACCCTCTTAGTACCCTAGGTTCTTACTCTTCCTTTGCCAAATTAGGTTAGAAATAGGTACAATACTCTAATACATCAAAATAGGACCCCTATTTATAGCCCCAACGGTTAAAAACCCTAAAATCCGTGTCTTTTGATAAATAGGCTCGTATCCTGATGATCGATCATCAATATGGATGATCGATCGTCCAAATTCCTGAGGCTAAACTAATTTTCTGGGCTCCGGACGATCGAATATCGGCCTGTGACGATCAATCGTCAAAAATCTGATGAACAGTTTAGAAATTTGTATTTTGGTAATTTGATCATAACTTTTGACTCGTTCATCAGATTTTAACGATTCGACTTGCATTGGGCTCTTATTTTAAAGAGGAACAACTTTGATGTTTTACAAAAATCCTAATTTTGAGTTTTTAAGGGTCTAAATTGACTCCAAAGCTGACTGGTCTGCAATTTCAATAGACAAAACATCGTAAAACCTACTTTTGACTTAGCTTAGACTAAAAATATGGAAAATATTAAACATCAACCTCAAAGAGGGTTCCAATACTTTTCTAATGGTTCAAGAATCACTCAATTCTGATAAACGGTGACAAAATTAGAGCTTCCTAAAGTTCAGGGTATGTTAAGGCTTCCCTCTCTTTACAACTTTGATTAAGCCTAGATTACACCACACTAATTAGATATAAATACACACACATTAAAACATGATAAAATATTAAAATAACTTTAAAACTTACATAAAAAAAACATGAAAAAGATTCGGGTCTCTATAGAAAGAAGACCCGAGACACACCTCCTCATGTCACCGACTGAGGAGGTGATTATTTTCCTTTAAAATAAAAAATCTGGTATTGCAGGACACATGGTTTAATGACGTAGGAGCTTGAGAGGTCCTCTCAAGTTCAAACAACAGAGGATCAGGACTCTTTAGGATATTTTGCACCGAAACCTGAAGCCACTAGCATACATAACCTTAACATGAAAATCTCCAGTTTTTTTTTTTAACCATGTCCTCGCACGTATGGATATCTCTTGGCAATGCTGCTCCTGATGTTCTGAAAAGGTAAATAGTCACCTCCACGTGTCCTCTTTGCTCTCTTTAACTATAATTAAGATTCACTCACCCCTAGAGTTCAAGGGCGGCTTTGTGAGAGTGAGGAGCAATAGTTCGCTCCCCGTGGATGGAGTGAGCTGTTATTCTTTCGAAAATTAGGGCTATCAATCCACCCGTGAATAGCTCACCTGGCCTGGCCTGGTCCGGCCCTCAAAGAACTGTAGATCACAATTTTAAGGTATTCTTAACTGACAGTCAGCACATCATTTCTATACAATATATAATTTAAATTATTATATTAAGCATAATTTTTAGTATATAAAATAATGTGGTTTCGAAAAATAAGATACAAACAATGTGTTGATACAAAATTCGGGTTGTTTGAATTTGAAGGAATTAAACCATAAATTAGGGTGAGATCTACAATCTAAGCTAACCTAAATCAGCAAATCTGAACGTATTAACTTATATCTTATTGAAGAAATATAAATTAGGGTAGATGATGAAAAATGAGAGATGCTCTAGGTTATGGATCAGAGGAAGAGGGGAGAACAAGATTTCCATTTTGATAATTGGTGTTGCAAAGAAACTAAAATGTTGAATGAGCTTGTGTTTTCTGCCAACTTCACTCGTAGAGGAAGTCCTCTATTTATAAAATTTCTCAAGTGAGACTTAAAATTATGTTGAATGTATGACAACTCATACGCTCCTGACAACTCAAATCCAGCTTTCAAAATACGTTCCGGACAACTCATATCCAGCTTTCAAAATACATTCCTGACAACTCAACAAGTTAGTTATAACTATCTTAAGGCATAATGATCAAAATACCCTCAAGCGTCATTTATCATAGGACAGGTCGTGAGTTAAGAAAAGAAGCCGTGATAATTCAAGATTTTTATATGATTTGCTCACCACGGCGTCTCAGTCTTTAACATGTTTCTTGACACCCTCGAATCAAAAATCCTACAACATCTCCTAGAAAGAAAAGAAGTTCAATATATGGAAGGCAAGTCACACACCTTCCAAATATTGCTCTAGGAAGTAAATAAGGAAATATCACTAAGTTTTTTTACCCTCATGACGATCGCAATGTGGTTGGAATTCATTCATCCAATGGGCGGGCACTTCCTCCACTCTCAGGCTTGTAGTATACATGTCACAGAGATGAGTAGATACGCAAGTCATAACTCATAGGAATTATGGAGATTTGATGACGTCTCATAATACCCTCTTGACCATCTGCCCGGGGTCACAATGCCGCCAGGATAGGATATCGGGCACCCTTACCGCCATACCTACAGGATAGAAGGTGGTCATGACCCACTCACTAATCCTCTGACGAAACGCCTAGGTTCAACTCGGGGTTAAGCAATCTGCCGAAATACGATGTAGGGGTACTCTTGCCGCCATTCCTATAGGGATATGATGACATTTCCATTCATAATCTCTTCTGAAAGTCTATGTAGAGCGCACAGGCTGCATGACATTATGCAAATCGCTAAATACTTGACTTAATGTTAAACAATCCGCCGAATAAATGGAGAATGTTTTTTTAACGCCTTCCATATATTAGGAAAGTATTTGTCATGTGCTCTTATCATGCGTGACTGGTTGCATACGTGACAGTCATCCTGAATATCATCATCAACACAATATAAATAATATTTTTAGTGAATATAAAGATGCAAGAAGAGATGGAAGCATATATGTAATTTGGGTAAATAGATAATCTTTACTATTATAAAGAGCATATGCCATGTTCAAAACGTTGATTGAAGTTTGGGTAATTCCTCCAAAAAAAAAAAATTTGGGTAATTCCCAAAATACATTTTCCTTAGTTCAAAAGGTTAATTGGATTTTAGTTAATTCCAAAATTATCCTTACACATATAGGTTGAATTTTAATTAATTCAAAAACTATGCTTACACATATGGTCTCAAAATCTTGACTTATTTTTACTTAATTCCAAAACTACTCTTTCCTTATATATAACTGCATGTTCAAAACGTTGATTAAAATCTTAGTGATTCTAAAACTACCATTTCTTTGGTTCAAAAGGTTAATTAGATTTTAGTTAATTCCAAAACCGTCCTTACAAATATGAGTTAAATTTTAGTTAATTCCAAATTTTCCTTTACACATGAGCTCAAAATGTTGACTATCTTTTACTTAATTTTAAAACTACCCTTTACTCATATATAAAGACAAAGGTACTTTGAAAGTTAATTGAATTTTAAAACTACCCATTTACTAATATATAAAAAGAATGATATTTAAATCAAATAATTAAATTTAGCTTAATTTCAAAATTATCATTTATTAATTTTAGGAGACTTTTTCACTAAAAAATTGATTGAAATTTAATCTAATTCTAAAATTGTCATTTATTAATAGATAAAGCAATGTTTTCAAAATCTAGCCAACCGTTGAAACGGCCACGTAACCGGTTTCCAATTCGGTCGGCCTATTGGATAATATTCTTTTATTATTAAGAATATATCTTTTATTTTCTTGACCATAATGCCCCTAAAGTTATTTTATTCTCAAAATACTTTTAAGTTAACTTTTTATACCCAAAATATCCCTCATTTTTTTTTGTAGTCAAAATCTCTTGAATATTTTTTAGTTCTCAAAATGCCTCTAAGTCAAAGTCAAATTTATATGCCCAAAATGCTCATCAAGTTTGCTCATATTCAAATTTCTTATTTTCTAAAATATCTCTTAAGTTTACATACTCAAAATGCCCTCAATTTTTTATACCCAAAATGCCCTTAAAGCTTTTTGATTATCAAAATATTCATGTCATGTTTTTATACCTAATGTGTCTCTCATAAATTTTTTTACCCAAAATGTCTCGAAGTTTTTATACTCAAAATATTCTTTAATTTTTTTTCCAAAATACCCCTCACTAGGAACCCTCTTCTGAGTCTCTCTCCTTCTCTCACATGCATCACATGTGTGGCCCACTAGTTAGCTAGATATAACATGGTTGTATTCTCTAAGATCTTCAATCTTGGTTGAAACCATGTAATTCACTTATATTCATGGGGAGGGGCGAGAGGGGTAATGCCCCCCCACCCATTAAAATATTTTGACTTATTTTATTAAAAACATCATAAAAATTTTAAAAATATATTTTTACTATTATCTGTATATAGTGCTCCCCCTAAATAACTTTAGTTAGTTGATTATATGTAAAGTTTGGCCCCTCAAAAAAATTGTATTTTTTTTACATGTATAATATAAAAATTAAAAATAAAATTAATTAATAGTTAATTTTATTTAGATTAATGATTAGCGGACCATGCATTTGGCAAGATAGATGAATGCTGGTCTACATGTCCCTTTTAACACTTCTTTAGCTCAACTAAATTAAGGTTTAACAATTTTTATAATAAAAAAAATAAGGTTGGATGGATGAACCTGTGAGTGAATTTTAACCACAATTGGTTGGTGTTAAGAAGAGGCTGTGAACAATGAGGACCGACATTCAATTACATAGCTAAATTTGCAATCTATTATCTATTTCCCTTTTATTTATAAATCAGCTCTCTCCCAATGGACATGGTATTGGACCTTTATTGGAATTAACGAATTTTATGACCATGATAGACCCATTATCGGGCCCCATGCCTCTAAATTCATAAATTATATTGACACATGTAGTTAAGATTCACTCACTCCTAACGTTAAACAATATAACCTTTAATTTTTTATTTTTTTTTTAAATATTTACTTTAATTTTCTTAAGTTTAATCATAGTTAAAAGAGACTAAGCGGGTTGGGTTAGAAATTACCACCACCCAACAATAAAGCCCAACTATAAAGCATTAAGCAATATTCCCAAACTTACCCAAAAAAAAAAACTTGGGTATTTCTGATATTAACATAGAATCAAAGGGTAAATATTACAATGTGCCACTTTCACGGGAACATAAATATCACCGCAGCCACAGCTGACCTTTCTGCTACAAATCACAAGATCCTCACTTTCCCAATCCCAGCCATCAATGGCAATCTCGAAATTAAAAACCTCTTTAAAGGGTAAACATAAAAGACACCATTCTCCGTACGGGACTATAAGTACTCGCTCCCTTATGCAAATTCTCTCTCAATCTCTGCTGCCATGAAAGAACCTTCTTTACTCCGTCGTAGACGACCCCCGTCCGTACAGAAAATCAAGCTCCTCTGCAGCTTTAATGGAGTCTTTCAACCCAAACAATCCTCAGGAAAGCTCCGGTACGTCGGCGGCGAGACTCGTATCATTTCCGTCGATCGGAATATCGGAATCTTGCGATTTCGGTCCAAGATATCGGAGCTTTGCCCTCAAACCCGTTCTTTCTCTCTCAAATACCAGCTTCCCGAATCGGATGACATCGACGGTGATGCGCCTCTGGTGTTGGTTTCCACGGATGATGATGTACGGTGTATGATCGATGAGTACGATAAGCTGGAGGCGAATGGGAAGCCTGCAAGGCTCTGGGTATTTGTCTGTGATTATAACGGGTATGTTGGAAGAAATACTGATTATTGTTGTACTGGGTTTGTTCGGAAATTGAGAATTCTAATTTGGGAAGTGGGGTTTTAAGAACAGTCAGTGGTTGGGTGATTCTGTTTATGTTAATGCGTTAAAAACTGAGAAACCTGTAACCATGTGGTGGAGTTCAAAATTCTGGCAATTTTTTTTTCATTGAACACTGTAGAAACCAAGATTCCGGGGACCCAAGTTGCCGGAATCCGGCATCGTGATGATTCAGTTCAAAAAATGGTGTTAGAACAACAGGTGTTGGCAACCCAAGTCGCTGGATTTCAAAGTTCTTCCCATGGTTTTTCCACGTTAAACCCCTCTCATCCCCAAATCCCATTTACCTGTTTTCCCAGAACCCAAACTCTGCTCATTGTGGTAGAGAATTAGCTTCTGAACCACAAGGTTTTTTCCACGTTTAAAACCCTCTATCCCCAAATCCCATTTACATTGCCCTTTCCAAGACAACCCACTCTCTGATCAGTCGTGGTAGAGCATGGCCTCTGACACGACACGAACACTCTAACAAACCACAATTCCCCACATTCAACGTTTTGGAGAATCATATGGGTGCAACAACGTCAGATAACAAAATCCATCTACCCATGTGTTGGAAAGTCAAATTTTTGTAGTTTGCATTCCGTTTTCCAGACGTCCCCCATGGGTCACTTGCAACTCAAACGGTGAAATCTACGACGTGGAAACAACTAAGTCTCTATGAAATTTCCACATCCAGGTATACTCTAATGAAGTTTTGGCTTTATTGGTGTGGTCTAGACTCCATGCTGGGAGATTTGGTCAGCCAGTTGCAGCCGCAGCACAGTTTTCAACAAGCAAGCGCATAATCCTAGAGTACTCCATTATCTGGCTCTGTTCGTTAAGCAGGGCCCCGTTTGAGAAAACATTGAGCATTGTATCCATGAGAAATTTCAATAGAGAAAATGTGTGCCATGGACTGCCTATTGTGATTCAGTGGAGACTTGTTTAGCTCCCACTTTTCTGCAGCAATCAGTTGGTGGAAAGGTTCTCCCCATTGAAATCTTCCTTTGCTAGGAACAGGGCGTGGGACAATCCTCAGAGTGGGCTCGAAAACCACCGATTTGGTGTTAGTGACACTAGAAATCAGCGGATTTCTTCCATAATACCATATACGAAAAACCATCGGAATAACCCCCCTGAGATGGTGAACAATCGATTTGACAGGAGGCCTTGCGTAGGAAAAAAGTGTTTCGCCTGGGCTCAAACCAGTTCAAATAACATCTCGAAACATGGGGCAACTATGCGATTTTTTAACCACCCCTATTTCTGGGAAGCCATGGTCTAGTGTCCATGAGATATACGGGAAGGGATGGCGAGGATGAGAGAATTAGCAAAAAGACTCTCAACCTTCCTCCTCCAATCTCAAAATAGTAGAGGAATTTGAGAGAGCACGTCGTTCAGCCAATTGATGGGAGCTATCGGTTAATCATGTCAGCAGGGGTGGTCTTACAGTTAAAGAATTCGGAAACTCCAACCCTCAAGGGAACCATTTGGTCATTCACGGTGAATGCCATGGCCAAGGCTACCATTCTCTCTTGCCTTGTAATGTTATCAAGAGCACTATTCCATGCGCTAAGGGAAAGTGACTCTCGGAAAAATCTCTAAACAATTCCACTCATGCAAAGCATTGAATTCAACTCTAGCCATTTTCAACAATATCCAAGGCCGTACAATGAGGTTAGCTCTATAACCCTGACTTAAATATTAAACCAAGTGTTGTGATTTAAGTAAGGAACCATCCTCATGGTCCCACAGAACATTGATCCACTTACATGGGCGGTGCTGAATGGGATATAAAAAAAGGCAATACTTGTTCAATATGAAATCGGACCAGATCTCGGGGCAGGCGTTAAAGCATGAACAATCATCATAGTGGTGTTCATACCTTTACTGGTGGAGTCGCATTTCAGTGAATCTTTCTCTGTAGAACTTTCATGTTCTCCAAGAAGTGAAAACCCCCTGGAACTTTCTTTCTTTGCTATAGCGATGTTTCGGAAGCCTGCCTAGATGTGAGGCTTGTGCTCAACCAAAGCCTTGGATTCTCATGGATGAAAGGGACATTCAGCGCAGGCCCACTCATCAAACACATCTAAGTCTTCTCTGAGAATGCAGCTAAATTTGGAAAATTGATCTCATTCATGTCATAGAGAGAACCAACAGGGACACCCCGTCCAGTTTAAGCATTGATGAAAAGGTATTGCATAATGGCATTTTAATCCACCACAAAGAGGAAAAAGACATTGTTGGCTGATATTATTCCACTTTCCTTGTCTTTGTTAACTTATTATTTTTATTTTTGCAGGCTGAGGTTAAAGGATCTCATACCTGTTCTAATGGTAGATGGTCGAATCGGTAGCGACCCAGGGCAGCATTTATACTCATTTAGCTACTCAAGAGTTGCAGGTACTTTCTCAAACATATACAGATCGATTTCGTTACTAATCTGAGGCTGGAACTTGAAGGACGGAGTTTTTTATATTGTTGGGCAGACCATTAAAAACTCTGATCTGAAGAGGATATAAGAGAACTTGGTTCGGGTTACATAGGAAACTGTTTTCCATGGAAAATGGAGAAGGGGTCTGATTGTAGCCATCAAGCGGAATTAAAACCAAGGTTGCTCACGGAAGTGGAATTGGGGGGAGGATCGATTGGTAATTATCATTTTCTTTTTTCCCAATTTCTAATGTGGGAAAGTCTTCCTTTGTGTGTTTGTTTTTATTGACATAGATTAGAAATCCTAAATCTTCATTATCAGTGTCGGAGCATGGCCCCAATTACAAATGGTTTAGTTGGATTATGACACTGGTATCTTATAATTATCAGTTAGACAGAGTTGTACTTGTTTTAACTAATTTCTGATGGCATGTTACATATGACGAGGAAACCTTGCCAGGAATTGCGGTTGCTTTTGGTTATGTGCAGCTTGCAGATTTGGGAAAGGAAGCTAACCTATTAGGTAAGCTCACCATTCCAAATGTTTTGGCCATTCTATGGCAGTAGTTACAGAGGACCAGTTACGAACTTAGGTCAACAGTCACGAGTACATGGTGAATGGCTCCCTTAACAGGTTTTACGAAGAAAAGAAAAGACGGTATGAAACCTTTTTAAAAATATTTGTTGTTGTAATAAACATTAAGACCTGGCCACTGGAACTGATTTAGTTACAACTCTTTTGTTCCAGCTCTATTAAGTTACATGTATGGATATAGGATGTGGTTTTATGCTCATTTAGAGGCTTTTATATATGTATAGTATATAGGGTTGTGTTATATATAATATATAGCGGTAATCAATTATTTACTAACATCATGTGGCCTGTTGCTATATTGTTTACATTTATGAATAGGTACCATGCAGGCTATATTGTGCCAGTTATAGGTATGAGTGTTGGATACTTAATGGGCAAACAGAATGTCGGTTCGAAGAAAAATTAGAAAATGGCGTGTGGATTCGGTTGTAATGGGTATATGATGTTATAAATAATGATTGTATATTAAATAATCATGGTCAAAAGATCGGTACGGTCGGTTATCGGTAAGTCAAAAAACAGGTATATATCAACATACGGACGATCGGAGGCTACGACGAAGAAAAAAAATCAGATACGCTAAGAAGAAAATGTTTGGATAAGCAATGAAAAATTTGTATACCTTGCATAAAAATTCGGTTAAGAAAT
Organism: Tetracentron sinense; assembly: GCA_015143295.1. Classification (NCBI taxonomy): domain Eukaryota; kingdom Viridiplantae; phylum Streptophyta; class Magnoliopsida; order Trochodendrales; family Trochodendraceae; genus Tetracentron; species Tetracentron sinense. The sequence goes on from JABCRI010001198.1 coordinate 65,932, forward strand.
TTTTTTCGATAAGTTATCGTAACTTAAATGAAGGTCTCCAATTATATTAGAACTACATATGAGAGTTGAGAATTTTAAGTGTTGAAAGGGTCATGTTGTGCTACTACGAAGGTATGAAACTATAAACCCTCGTCACTTAGCCTAAGTATAAGAAAAACAATTTAGATATTCAAACTTTAATCCAATGAGTTAAATAAGAATGTATTGGAATTCAACCTATTATTTTGTGCTAATGAAGTCTTGTTGCTGAACTTTTCACTGTAGTGATTTTTTGGCTATGTTGATTGAAAATATTTTTTAAGACTAAGTATAGACTTTTTTTGCCACACTTTTGGGTTTTGGTAATTTTGGCTATAACAGAAGTTTATGAAATTTGATCTTAAGAAATACTTATCCTTTGAAAGTTGAAAATTTGGCTAGTCTGTAAAGTGAGAAAAGAGGATTTGTTCTTAAACTCAAATTGACTTTTGGTTCTTAAGGAATTTGGAATAAATAATTGTTAATGAAATCAATGGAGGGATAACCAATTGGCATATGAAATATCTTAAAATGAAAGTAATATTAACTTTGAATAGATTTACTTAATATATTTTATATAAATAATTATAGGTCAGATCGTGGTGGACCTGTGTACATGGAAGGAGAAAAAAAATTAATTGAAATCTTTTATTGAGCTTGTATTGGGGATAGGGGGAGTTTGTTTTCAAGCGTTCAGTGTATCGGGTAGATACAACCAGGATAAGTATCGGCCGTATTGGTAAATAGGATTTTTAAACATTAGCTACATATAATTGGAGCGTGTGGATTCAGCAATACGTATTATTAATGGTATTGATGTGATACCTAAAGGGTTATAAGATACAGGTGTGTGTGTGTCGATAAGGCATGCATAAATGGGATGGATATCAGAGAAGAAGCGTTCCATTATAATAATTATTCTTTTTATTGTGTAACACAGGCGAAATGGTGGTGTCAAAGGAGAATAGTACTAGAGAGAATGAATTTACAAGAAGTGGAACCGAAATAATAAATGTAATTTATGTTATGCTGCATGTCAGATTAGAAAAAACCCGAA
>JABCRI010001199.1:0-34111 GCA_015143295.1 Tetracentron sinense
CTCAGTATAAGGATCAAGGAAAAGCAAAACGGCTCTGATTACTTGAGCAGGAATGTGGTTGGAGCAGAATACGATATATTCGGCCCGATAGAAAAAATATGTTTGGCCCTTATCTTTGCCCTGAAGAAACTAAGGCATTATATGCTAGAGCATTCGGTGAAACTGATATCCAGAGCCGATCCTCTTAAATACATAATGTCCCGTCCTACTCTTTCTGGCAGAATGGCAAAGTGGGCGGTGCTCTTATCCGAATTCGAAATCGAATTCGTGCCCCAAAAAGCAATGAAAGGACAAGCCCTTGCTGACTTCCTTGCGGCACATCCAATTCCTGCAGACTCACCACTGGTCACTGACCTCCCGGATGAAGAAGTCATGCAAATTCAAGTCAAATCAGGCTGGAAGATGTATTTCGATGGAGCTTCAAGAAGCCCTGATGGTGTCAAACACATCGACCCGAAGGAAAACAAATCGGGAATTGGTATTATTTTTGTCATTCCAGACAGTGCAATACTACCCTATTCCTTCGCCCTAACAGAAGGATGTTCAAATAATGAAGCTGAGTATGAAGCCCTGATAGCAGGTCTTGAATTGGCTCTTAAGATCCCGATGGATGAGCTAACTATCTATGGGGATTCAGAACTCATCATTAAACAGGTACGAGGTGATTATACAGTGCGGAGGGTTAGTCTCCTTCCCTATCAGAAGAGAGTGGACCAACTACTTGCTCAAATTCCAAGAAGCAGCCTCTTCCATGTCCGTAGAGGACTTAACAATCAAGCTGATGCTTTGGCTAACCTGGCAGCATCTCTAACCCTGCCAGCAGACAGGATGTTGACCATCACAGTAGGGGAAAGAAGAATTCTAAAACCCCTTTCCAGAGATAGATTTCCTGGATACAGTTTGTGCTGTGACAATCAAGGAAACAGATGAGGATTGGCGACAGCCCTTCATCGATTATCTCCAACATGGTTGATTGCCCGGATACCGTGCTAAACGCGCTGAAGTCCGCTGACGGGTCACAAAATTTGTGATGTTGGAAGAAACCTTATATAGAATGTCCCTGGATGACATCTTAATGAGATGTATCGCAGGAAAAGAAATAGATCGAGCCATGGAAGAAACTCATGCTGGGATCTGCGGTGCTCACCAAGCTGGACCTAAGTTACAAATGCAATTGAAAAGATTAGGCTACTATTGGCCTACAATGATCGCTGATTGTTTAAACTATGCAAGAAAATGCAAAGTTTGTCAGCTCCATGCTAATTTTATACATCAGGCTCCCGAGCCTCTTCACATGACAACGTGTTCATGGCCCTTTGCAGCATAGGGAATGGACATCATAGGACCATTCACCCCACCATCATCTGCTGGGCATCAATACATCCTGGCTACAACAAACTATTTCTCAAAATGGGCCGAAGCCATCGCTCTCAAAGAAGTCGAACACCACTCAGTGGCAGACTTCATCCAGACCAACATCATATATCGGTTTGGAATTCCAGAAAGCATTATCTTGGATAACGGACAACATTTTCAAAGTGCCCCTATACACAAGTTGTATGCCAAATTTGGCATCCGAGAGGACCATTCTACCCGATATTATGTAGCCGCGAATGGTTTTGCTGAAGCCTTCAACAAGACTTTGTGCAAAATCCTCAAGAAGATTGTGGATAAAAGCAAACGGGATTGGCACAAACGCCTACCCGAAGCCCTCTGGGCATATAGAACTACCCATCGGACTCCGACATAGGCCACGCAGTATTCCCTGGTCTTCGACGGTGAAGCAGTTCTCCCCCTTGAAATTCAAATTCCCTCCCTACGGGTGGTAATTCAGCAGTCTCTCACAAAAGAAGATTCAGCTAAAGTTCATCTTGCAGAGCTTGAAACTCTTGATGAACGTCGTCTCCAAGCCCAACAAAGTTTAGAGATGTACCAGCAAAGATTAACTAGCGCCTTCAATAAAAGGGTAAGACTAAGGTCTTTCAAAAAGGGAGATTTGGTCTTGATAGTCAAAACTACAATCATCGTCACTCGTCGAACCAAGGGGAAGCTTGAACCAAAATGGGAAGGGCCATACGTCGTCGAGAAGGTATACTCTAACGGATCATACCTGCTGACCTCAATGGATGGAGAGCGAATTATCCCTCCAACCAATGCAAGATTTCTTAAGCGATATTACTCCTAGGAATCAAAATGCTCGCTAAGCTGAAAACCCTAAAAGGTGGCTTATACAAAATTTAGAGCAACAATGACTCACTAAGTTGAAAATCCAAAAATGACGACTTAGACAGAAAAATTGAGTCAAAATAAAATGCTCGCTAGACCAAAACTCCAAAAGATGGTCTAGGCAAAAATTAGGGCAACAAATAGCTCGCTAGACTAACACTCTAAGAGAAAGTCTAGGCAAAAATTATAGCAATTTGACAGGCTCCTGGATACGAGCTAAGAAGGTTCATAAAGGCTCCCGAATACGAGCTAAAAAGGTTCACGGCGCTTCACAAGTCTCCAGAATACCAAACCGAAGTCCAAACCCTCCTAGGCACGAACAGAAACTGCCTATTCGCTATCAAATTGCGAATTGAAACTTCAAAAGCCCCCCCAAATACAAGACCGAAGTCAAAACCTTCCTAGGTATGAACGGAAACTACCTATTCGCTATCAAAATGCGAATCCCCTTTTGAACTACGTTTGGCTTGATCCTATTATGGGTACGTAGGCACCCTGAGGAATTAACTTGGGTTCAGTCAGTTCTTCTAAAAGAACACTATCCCGCAGGGATACAAAATCGTTGTTATTACCCCTCTATATGGGTGATACACATTATTCAAAAAAAAAAAAAAAGCATACACTGAATGATAAAACAAAATTCTTCATTCATTTGCGGGATTTGCATCCTGAGGATTTACATTCTCATCTGGAGGATTTACAACTGGAAGATCCTCATTAACAAGATGTATATTAAGAGGGTTTTCTTCGATTAATGGGGCAGTATTAGAGAAGGTTAATCTTTCTATCCTGGTGCGCTGTTGTTTATAAAGATGTGCAGCTTCCTGACAAGCGTCCACCAAATCCTCTTTTAATTTAATGATCTGCCCCAGAGTCTTCTGGCCTTGAATCTTCACCGATTGCCCGTCCGATAATTCGGAATCGATAATTGCAAGCTCTGTTTCCATCGATTCATGAGCACTCTTTATTTTTGAAGCTCTAACCATAGCTTCTTGCAATTGTCGACAGAGACTCTCTACCTCGGCTCTGTAGCCCGTTGGTGTTCCGCAGTCTGACAAACTTTCTCGCGAAGATCACTGGCCACTTCGGCCAACTCAGTCATCTTGAAGGAAGTATCGTTAACTTGATCCCTGGCTTTTACTTCAAGACCTGTTATTCAACCGGTATACCTTCCGAGCTGAATCAATCAAAACTTCGACTTCCTGCTGTACGAAGGGGTCTCTGATACCCAGACGATCGAGAATGTTAAATGCTGAAACACAATCATCCTGCATCTGGTCAAGATCTTTAAAACCTCTGCTAAGCAATGAGGTCTTCAAACCCTCGAGTACATGTCTAGCACTCTCGATGTAAGCATCAGCTAACAGCTTGGAAGGAGGAGGAATCGGAGCATGATTGGGTACTCCGAAAGTAAATTTTGGAGCATTCATGATCTCCTCGGTCTCACCTACAAAATTTATAAATTTAGAAGGTGTAAAAAAAACTGAATTACATACTAGGAAGTCCAGAGATTCTCTCGAGAAGGGAATCGTAATTATTTTTGTCTACCAACCATCTACCGGATGATTCAGGCGGAGGAGTAGAATGAGTATATTCTGGTGAAAGAGGCCTGATAGGGGATGCTGGGCTTGCAGGATGACTGACCGGAGGAGTGGCTGGCCTGTGCTCAGGTGATGGAGTCATGCTAAGAAAAGGTAAATCTTCAGGAAGTAATCTTTCATCAGCAAATGGCGCAGTATATAGAACCATGTCCATCCCAATTGCATCTGTGTCCTGGTCTTCCTCTGTGATATGAATTTCAGGAGTATTTGGCTCTGGCTCCTGAGCAGACTCAACAATGAATGCACCTTCGGCAACTGGCCTTGTTTTGGCAATTGTTTCGGCCTCTAGCTCTGTTTCAACCTGTAGCTCTGATCCCATATCCGCTCAAGCTCCAACCTCGGCCGCAGTCCCTACATTAGACCCAATAAACTCCACACTGGCCTCAACATCCATCTCAGCTTCCAGTTCTGGTTCAGCGATTATTTCAGCTTCCGTTCCCGGTCTGGCTGGAAGTTTCGAGCCCAAGTTTGCCTCAGTTCTTTCTTCAGTCCTGGCTTCAGCTTCAGTAGTAGTGCCTGCTGGCTCTTCTATCACTTCATCTATCATTGACCTGGCAGGTTCAGTTGACACAGCCCATTCTGCATCAAGAACTTCATCGGCAGGACTGACACTCGCTGTGTTCACTGTCACCATTGTCTCAGTCCTCGCCGGTGTCACTTCACAAATAACTCCTACGGGGCGAGTAAATTCCCCATAAGCTTCTGAACCTGAAGATTGTCCAGCCTTACGAGCACGTTTTTTAGCTTTTCTAACAGCTCTTTGAGTTAGGATAGAAAGCATAGTGGCTTCGGCTGTTAGAGCTTCGAAAAGTAGATGCGCTTTTAGCTCCCTCGCTTTTCGGGCCTCTTCTAAAGCAGCTGCCAAACGAACTTCGTAAGAGCTGGCTTCCGTGGGAATACCCTGACTATCCTCAGCAAGTTCAGGAATGGATTGAGGATCATTGTGTTCTGTTGAGTTGACCCTGTCGTCAACATCATCAATAGGGTCAGCTACAATGGTTTCGCCCAATCCCTCCAAGATACGGGGTCGGACAGCCATCCCAACGGAAGTCACAGCGGCAGGATCTTCTGGACGAACAATAAATTCTGCCACACCCTGAGGACCTTCATATGTGTCTTCGAAATTATCAGTGTCGGCATAAATGGGTATGTCGTGCTCAGCTGCTAGGGAAGCTATCTTTGCCATCCAGATCTGATCCTCAATCAGTTCAATGATAGGAGAGGGACTTCTCTGAACATACTTGCCTTTCCCCTTGGAGGCTGGCCTTGTCCTGGGGCGCTTGTGATGGTCGGCAGCAGTTTTTCATCTTTTGGTAGGTGCCCTAGTCCTTGATGGTTCTTTTCTCTTTCTAGCACTGGATGCTTGAGTGGGAGCAGGACCACCAATCTCAGCAGCAGCTACGGCAATCCTTGCCAAATGCTCCTTTATAACCACGATCGGAATATCACGGCCGCCGTGCTTCAGATAGGCAGAGGTGCAGCTCAACCACCAGATAGAGAATCTCAGTGAAGGACCTTCCTGTGCTTGAGAGGGGATGAAAAACTTGGAGCGAGTGTCAACACGTATTAAGTGATTCCACTCTTGTTTGATCTGATGGAAATCAGCTAAAATACGATCGACGGTCTCTAATGCAGGTGGTTTTGCTTGGTCATACCCGAATTATCGACCGAATCTGCTTGGGTAGTAGGGCTCCACAAAACACTCTTTTCCAAGGCGCCACAGCAGCTTGGCTGGTCGAAGGCTCATCATCATCAGAAAGTCTTTGCCTGAATAACCCAGGCTCATATCATCTACCCAGGAAGTGTTCCCAACCAGTTCAGAAGCTCCCTTGAAAGGATGTGCCCTATAAAGACCAGGAGTAGCGAACATGTGCTTGATTGACTCCCAAGAATGATACTTGGCTGGTGTCTGACCGGCAATGTAAATCAAGTATGGCAGGCTCAACTCGGCTTTGGTGACTATCCGTCTCGGGTAAGGAGAAGGGAAATATTGACCAATCCAGCCGAAAAGATACTGGAAAGGACCTTGAGCTAAATGATGACCCCCATCTCTCTATATAATGACGCCATCATTGGGATGAGCAGAGAGTGCCTTACGCCAGTTGCCATCCGACCAGCTGCCATAAATGTTTCAGGATGGATCACTTCTCCTTGGCGTGAAGGCAAGACAAAGCTACACAGCCAACAGGATAAGAAGGCAGCAAAATAACCTTCTCTACTGACCCCATCGCTGGTCCTGATCTCAAAATTTCTGATTTTTTCATTCAATGGAGTGATATAGGTTGGCTTGGAGTACGCATATGGTTCTCCCTTGAAAAAGTACCCTAGCCATTGCTTAAGGGTAACTCTGCTCACCTTGCACGCCGGCTTTGCACCTTTACTCGGTGCTACTTCTTCAGCTTCTTCTTCAATGGCGGGAGCTTTGCCCTTGTCAGTAGGGGGTGTTGCTCTGTCTACATTCACCCTCAGAAGGGCATTGTATATCCTATACAATTCTCTCGTATAGGCAGGGATGTTCTCTGAATATAGAACGTTGTTAAACTGATTGAACTCATCGTAGAAGGCTCGCTGACCGGCAGCCCTGAGATGCGATTCATCGCATGAATGGAGAGTCCGATCTCTCCCCATGCCATGTGGAAAGTGTTGGTCTCAGCACACCAGCGGTTGAGCAAGCTTCGGAATAGAAGGACGTCTCGCTTGTACTCATATCTGGCAAGTCCAACTGCTCCTCGAACACTCAGATTTATTAGTTCGTTGCGAAAGCGGACATACACATCATGAACCCACGATGGCGATAAATTTCGGCCGTCAACTGTGGAACAACTTCTGATGACCATAGAGGTATCCCAGTAAACGTCATCCGTCCGGGTCATCAAGATTGGGAAAACCTCCTTCAATACCCTTTCTGGTTCTTCGGTCTGCGGGTTCACTGCAGCACGAGAAGGTATCAAATAACTTCCGTCGGAGACTGATCTGTTGCCTATCAAACCCTTCTCGGCGTCATAAATACATATAGGTATCCTTCCGCGGGGTACTCATTCTCTCGGATTTGTAACGGGGAGCGGCTCAACGTCCTCTACCCCGAACTCTCCCATAATCTCCAGTTGGCGATTCAGAATCACCCCATTCTTGTCATCCTCATCGGTATCAACAAGACAGAGGTTCTCAGTTCCGTGAAAATATCTCGGTACGTTAGCCATTCTGTAAAAAGAAAGAAGACAAGACATGCAGAAGAATTCAGTTAAAAAGGAATTGAATTTTATAAATTTCAAATTAAGTGGTCAAGAATGGACCCCGAATTGGGAACATATACCCACTTTGATAATTAAAAAATGTTTGTTAATTGATTATAATATTGATCAATTAAAGACTTAGGATAAGAATCCGAGTCTATGAAGCTTGGATGTTTTGCTTAGAGCATACATCTAAAAATAAATTGCTTAAAAGAAGCAATTATTCTAAAGGTTTTTGTTAAGGCAAATGCCCATCAGTATTCATTATAGCAAATGTCTAAAGACAAATGCTAAGGATAAGATCCGTGGACAAATCCACGGATAAAATCTCCTGACCCAAGAACTAAGGTCCCAGGAATGGTCTATCCGTGGAGAATTCCATGGATAAACAGTCTTAATGTTGGAGTTATAAGCCTCTTGAATGTTTTATCCGTGGAAAATATCCACAGATACTCAAAACATTCATGGACAAGGTCCGTAAATATTAAAAGCATCCGTGGATAAAATCTACGGACAATGTTAGGCTCACGGACAAAAGTCCTATGAGCAGTTTGTCAGTGGAAATATCCACGGATACTCAAAAAATCCACGGACAAAAATTCTGAAAATTTAAGAGCATCCGTGGACAAATCCACGGATCGATTTTGGAGCTCACAGACTGAAGTCCTGTAGGCAATCAGTCTGTAGAACTTATCCACGGATACTCAAAATATCCACGGACAAAAGTCCATGAGAATTAGGAGCATTCGTGGACAAATCCACGGATCAATTTTGGGGCTCACGGACAAAAGTCCTATGGGCAAGCTATTCGTGGCCATAAACCACGGGCAGTGAGTTTCCAGTCTGGTTTCCCATGACCAGAAAACTCAAAGATTCCGGTAATGGAACCGGAATTCCTACTGAAAATGCAGAGGGCCCAAAAGGTCATCCCAAGACTCCCTGATCTTGAGAAAACCCAACAAATGCACAGAAATGCATTTCAAGGGATCCCAAGATCAGAAAGACCCAAGAAATGCCCAAATGGGCACCCAATCCACTGAGATGAGGTCTGAAACCCTCATTTTGATCCTCGGTAAAATTGGGGAAGAACACTTGTTCTTTCCCCCATTAACCCTGATTTGGGATCAAATCTTACCTTGAAATGAAGGAAAGGTTTGAGGTGAAGAAGAAAATTTCTCTTTGAAGAGATGTTCTGAACTCAGAGATTTCTGTGTTCGGAGGGTTAGGGAAGACAAGGTGTCTTCCCCAAAGCCTAAGGCACCATTATAAGGTCTGTCTTTTGGCCCATCCTAACCATCCATTTTGAAATGGACGGTCCGGATGGCAGGGATATCCCCCACCGTTTTAGCCTTAATGGTAGGAGTGACCTCATCATGAGGCCTCCTCGATCAGGGAACCTATCGTGGGTTTCCCATTAAACACTGTCAGTGGAGGCGGTTACGCTCCTCCACCATCACTGCCAGGTGTCAGGATCCAGATGGATGGATTATTTCCAACCATCCAGATCCTGAGGGGCATTTGTGGGCAGTGAAATTTTCACCGTCCATTACCCAGGTGTGTGTACAATGGCACACACCTGATCTCAGTCTCTCGGAGAGATGGTTGAGTTCACGGGTGCCTGTGGCACGCGTAGTACCTTTAGCTGTCAATATTAAATGTTGATGGCTGGCACCATGCTGCCCAGCTAAGCAACAGCATAGTTGATCCGTGAGGATAAACCTCATGGATCCACCTTAAATAATAGTGCCCAAATGGGCTAATACATACCCCGTCTGTGAGGGTTAAAACCTCACGGATCCAATATTAAGTGTTGGCCACCGAGAGGCTGACACGTGTCATCCGTGACACATATTCATCCGTGAGGATAAAATCCCACAGATCCAGCTGAGGTGTTAGCCTTCATTAAGCTAACACATGTCATGTCCGTGAGGACAAAACCTCTTGGACTCAACAAGAATCATATCTAGTGTCAATTTCCAAGAGACTGACACATGTCCGACCGTGAGGACCAAAACTTCACGGATCCGACTCGGAGTGTCAGCCTCCAAAAGGCTGACACCTATCTCATCCGTGAGGATACAACCCTCACGGCGGATCATATTTAGTGCCAGCCTCCGAGAGGCTGACACGTGTCCAGTCCTTGAAGATAAATCCTCACGGATCAAGTCTCTTGTCCTGGATTTAACTCAGACCACAAGCACCACTTAGTGATCCGTGGTTGAGACCTATGGTCTGACCTTGTGATCCATGGTTGAGGCCTATGGTCTCACCTAGTGATTCGTGGTTGAGGCCTATGGTCTCACCTTGATCCGTGGACTGGCCTAGGTCAGTCTGTCCCAGCAGATAGTCAGTATTTGACTGTCATGGGGGGCAGAGAATCCTTAATAAAAAGGATTCTCTGTCAGGTTGTGGGGAATCCCAAGATAAGGATCTCCCCTTTTAAAATCTCATGAGATGCCACGTGGCAGCCCATGATTTTTTTTTTTTTAGGATTAGGACTATGTCCTTTATCCTAGGATAGGATGAGATTACCATCCTCATTTTCGAGAAGTACTAGGATTCTCCCCTGAAAGAGGAAACCTGGTACAAGAGTCCTCAAAAGAAGAGGATTCTCTTGAGCTTAAGGACTCTCCCAGAAAAGGGAAAGCCGTAAGTTGGCATCCTCTAAGAGGAGAGCCCCTTTTGACTTTCCTAAAAGAAGGGAGTCAAAGAGGGAGTCCCAAAAAGGACTCTCTCAAACCCATAAAAAATGGGTGTTTTCTCAGAAGGAAAAAAAGAAGAAGAGACGAACATACACAAAAGAGATAGAAAAAGAAAGAGAAAAAAACTCTCTCTTCCTCTTCAAGCAACGCAAGCAATTGAAGAAGAAGACTCCCTCGATATGGAGAATATGAGGTGAGCCCTTAAACACGGCCACCATTCTTTTTCTTTTCTTAAAAAGACCTCAATGAAGCACTTATAACGCCTACATGGGAATTGGGCAACCCCATTGAATAAATAAAAATAAGTTTATTCAATATGTTCTTCTTTAATTCTTCATTTTAATCAGAGGTTCTTCCCCGATATAGGGAAGGTAACTTAACAGTCTGAGTTTACTCAGATTGGAAGGATAGTCCCCCACAACAAACAATAAACTCCATACAACAATTGAGGAAATTTGAAAGCAAAGAATGAATTTTTTCGTCCACAGGCTTCGATCACATGCCCCCTCAAAAGTCAAATGCACGGATCATGAGGGTTGACCAGTTGTCTTTACGATTCCTAAAGGACCTGTCATCTACCTGAACAAGGACAGACTCGATGAGTGTACTATAAAATGCAGATAAAAATACAAAAGATGATATAAATTTTTGATTGGGAGTGACAAGGCACATGTGAACCGATAGGGCAATCGAATAGAGTTTCGGCATGCTTTAACCCGAGTTTGTTGGAAAACGGGGGCCTATCAGGTCAAGGTTAGGGGTAGGCCTAGAGAAGGCCTATCTGCCTAGGATTTGAACCACACAAGCTATGTCAGGACACGGGGTCGGTTATGTTTTATTACAAGCACAAGGCTCGGTACATGCCCCTGGATGGGTGATTACTCGGGTTAAACGCCCGGATAGCCAGCCAAGATTGGGGTAGGTATAGGGTGCAAGCAGGTTAGGATTAGGGGACCATTCCGGATGGACTGCTTGTAGACTATACCCTATCTTAGGCTAATATGTATGAATGTAGGTGTATGCAAGTGTGTTCCTTAGAATGGAGGGATCACATAACACCGTATATGCTGCTCCCCGGTATAGAACATACCTAAAAAATGATGATTGGTGTAAGTGGAAGCGTTTAGAACCGTTTCCTGAGGGTCATCACCCAGTAGGCAAAGTTTCGTGGACCTGTAAGACTTTTAAGCCACTGACACTGAGGATCTTCATCCAACGGCCGTTAACGTAATAAGTCTGTCCAAGGGTATTAGGTTGATTATAGTACTATGGTATGTATGAGATGTAGAGTACACAAATTATCAAAGAGGTGTAAAAATGATTAGTATTAAGCTAAATACTAAAGCATTTGATTAATTTGAGGTTTATTTTGGCTTAAACGTAGGTTCCGAGCTGAACCAAACAATCCCTAGCAGATTCGCTAGAGTTGGAGCGCAGGTTTCGGGAAAACCCTAAAAATTAATCTCACAGGATTTAGAGTCGCCACCTATTTATTTAGAAGGGATAAGTCACCGGAAAGTATTGGATAAGGTCTATGGTCCGCAACCAGTGATCAGGGTAAGAGGTTCAGTTAAGTTTGGGGAAGGGGTTAGGCATCCCGACACTTCTACTTATAATGGTTCCCTACTTACTAGGTTTAAGCCAAATTAAATGTCAAAGTTAAACAAAGGCCAAAGTATTTAAGATAATACTAACCGGAAGAAAATAAAAACTAACTAGGGTCGAACCTGGGTTGGGTTGCCTACGTACTCACATTAGGGGTGAGATCAGACCGAGCGTAGGTCTAGCACTTGAGCTCATACTAAGGCTAAGGGATGTGTGTGTATGCACTAAAGGTGGTTAATAGGTCTAATCCAGATTAGGGTTTCACTTGACCGGGATTAGCCAATGTGCAAAGTATGGGCTCAGTAGGCGAGGGGTAGTCCGGTAGACTAGAGTTTAGGCTCGGTAGGCTAAGGATGAAGCCCAGAGGAAAAGGGGTATGTTAATCCGAGGCTAGGGTTGCTAACCGGTGTTAAAAAGATGATTAACCATGGTTAAGGGTGTTAACCATGGTTAACAGGTCAAATAATGTGATTTTTTGGTCTTCTGTATTTTTTTGAATTTTTTAGGATTTTTTCAAATTTTGTGGGGTTAAGCGGTGCTTAACCATGGTTAAAAGTTAACCGATGATCGTTTTAACCATGGTTAAGGGTCAAGGTTAGTCAAAGTGGGCCCAGAAGGTGTGGTAGGACCTAAAATGGCCTCCTACTAGGTCTGGGCCCTGCACAAAGCCCAATAATTAAAATTTCAAAAAATGGAGGTAATCAAATTACCTCCATTACAGTGAAGTTTTAACCCTGGTTTGTGGGGGATTTAACTATAGTTAGGGATCATCCTTGGGAAAAATGAAAGTATGGTTAGGAAGCCTAAAGTGTAGGGATTCTAGTGGGCCTGGTCTCAGCTCAAGATGAGCTAAGGTGCGGGCCCCATAGGGGCCCAAAGTTGCAAAAAACAGTTTCCAAAATGTCGGCAATCAGATTGCCGACAGTCTGAATAGCCTAGTTAACCCATGTTTGGGGTCCTGCTAACCATGGTTAGGCTTGACTCCAGAAGCTGAAATTTTTCAAGAATGAAGAGGAAGGTTAGGGCCTTCTAATGGGCTTGGTGTGGGCTCAAAAGGATGAGGTATATGGGCCCCACAGGGGTCCAAAGTTACTGAAAAAAAAGGCCCATTATGTTAGTAATCAGACTGCCAACAGTCTGTTAACCTGACTTTAAGGCCCTCTTAACCAAGGTTAGACCATGAGTTAGGGTCTGATAATTTGCAGAGGGGTAGCTAGGGTCCTGAGCAACCTAACCATGGCCCTGGATTAGACCAGGGCCTTGACTAACCTTAGTTAACAAAGCAAACATAGAGGATGAAAATAGTGTCGGTAATAGTATTACCGACCACTAGCAGAATTTCAGAAGAAAAATTTTCCCCTGTTGGGGGCTGCACCAGTTTGAGTCAAAGGTTTCCCTCATAGACTGAGGGACCCCTAGACCCTTTGAGGTGTGTCCATGCACGTGGTGGGGTTTTGAACCCGAGCTAAAGCCTCTAGGGGATCCTCTACGCTTATGGTGAAGGCGGGGGATCCCTATCCTCGGCTAGGAAGCTAAAGAACGTAAAGGAAAGCAAAAAATGGGACCCCTGGAGCAGGACCAGGGGTCCCTTACAAATCAAAAAGCAAGAGAGAGGGGTGAGGAATGGTCCCTACCCTTAGCATGAACTGTTCATAGTGAGGAGAGTTGTGGTAGCTGGTGGTGGTCAGCTGAGCAGGCTTGGGGTGAACTAGTGGAGTTACTGGGTATCTAAGGGAGTCCTAGGATTTGACCAAGGCAGGTGGTGAAGGCTGTATAGGCTGGAATGGGGTTGGCTGCAATGGGGCAGAGCTTCCCTGTCGTTTTTTCTTTTTTTTCCCTCCCGAATCCCAAAAGCTGTGGTGGTGGGTTGGCCTGGTAGAAGAGACGGGAGAAGGCCTAGGAGCAGTAAGGTCATCCCCACAGGCGTGGGGGGTTAAGGGGAGAGAGCCCAGCTGGTCAGGAGTGATGGTAGTACGCTATTGCAGGTTTTCCAAGAGTGGCGATAATCGGATTACCGCCACCCTCAAAACTGTTGATGTTGAGGGTGTCGGTAATTGCTGACACCCTTGGGTTTTTCCTATTTTTGGCTAGACCCAAACATACTTGGGCCAAAAGGGGGATGAGGTCACTGTTTTGGTACTTTTCCTGCCTAGAATTTGAACTTGCGAAGTGTGTGCCCCTCCCTAGTAGACCCTAGAGTGTTTTGGGCCCACCAAAGGCCTAGGCTTTGGTTTTATGGTTTTGGATTGTTTAGGGGTCCTTGAGTCCGTGAGGGCCAAATCCTAGGCTTAGCTAGGTCTAGGGCTAGGGTTATGTCTAGGGCTCACCTAGGGTTAGACCTAGGGTTTAACTAGGACTATCCTAGGGTTTAAGGCTTAGGGATTGCTAATGGGCCTTGAGCCCGAAGTTATGGTATACCTAGGGTTTAGCTAGGGTTTAAGGCTTAGGGCATACCTAGGGCTAGGGTATAGGGTTTGCCTTTGATCTAACTTACCTAGGGTTTGGTTTAGGTTTTAGGGGTTCTAAAGGTAATGGGCCTTAAGCCCAAAAGGTTTTTCTTAAGGTTTAGGGTATAGGGCTTCTACTGGAGGCTCCACTGAGGGATGATGAAGTGCTAGTTAACCCTGGTTAGGCAGGGTGTAAAAATTGGGTGCTTACAGTAGGGTGCTTAACAAATTACTTAACACAACTGAATATTATACCACAACTAATTAATAAAGACATGTACCCTTTACCATATGTCGATCTAGGGGTGTCAATGGGCTAGGCTAGTGTTTCCGGTGAAAGAGGATTCACCAAGATTTGTTTCTATTTGTGGGAATTCCATTTGTAGTAATTGCCTCTCTTGAAAACCTTGTATTCTTATTTAACTGAGGTGCTCTCAGTGTGAGACCTATGAATAACATATCTCTCCCCTCTTTCTCCCATGGAGTAGGCTCCTTGCCGAACCATGTTAACACCTTCTTCCTGTGTGTGCTTATTTATTTAGTTGCTTTTTGGTATCAGAGCAGGTTACTGCTGGATATTAAAAAAAAAATTAAGATCATCATTTGGAGGCTCAACGGGTGTCTCCCATTCTAGATTGCTGGGTCTCTCATCGTTGCTTCTACCATGAAGACGATATTAAATTATTATTTTTTGGACCGTCCACAAGGAAGAGGAGTTCTGCTACGAAGAGATCTGTGAATGGTGTTAATAGTTTACTATTAACCATTGGATCTTGGATGTTGTTCATAACTTTGGGTATTAACCATTGGATACTCTTTTGTTATCTTTGGATATTAACCATTGGATCTTCTTTGGTGTCTTTACTAAAATAAGAACATCATTGTGGGTTTATTTTCAAGTGTGCCACTTTGCATTCGTATAGAGGAGAAGACCAGCTTTGGTTCTTTCATTGTTGCAGATTAGATACGGGACAGATTTTGGGCTTTATTTTCAGCTTTGCCATCAACAATTGCATACATATTTGTGGCTTCATCTCAGTTCCACGGCTCTGTAGTTCGGTGAGATCTATCCTTACTTCCATTTTTTTTAGCTACTTTGTTTATGGCAGAAAGTGACACTAACCCTAGCATGAAACTCTCATTGAGTTTACTGAATGGATTGAATTATGTCCCTTGGTCTAGAGCTGTTTTTTTATCTCTTGGAGGAAAATCGAAACTAGGGCATATCAATGGAAAAATGAAAACTCCTAATTTGGATCATCCAAAGTTTGAAGGGTGGGAATCAAACGATCAATTGGTTATGTCTTGGCTTCTTAACTCTATGGAGCCTAAGATCGCTGAAATATTCACCTTCTCTAAAACTGCTAAGGACCTCTGGGACTCAGTTAAGGATCTGTATGGTCATCAAAATAATGCTGCTCGAATTTTTCAATTAAAACAAGAGATTGCTGAAAGTAAACAAGGAGAAAACTCTTTTACTGAACATCTTGGAAAACTAAAAAGCATGTGGGATGAATTAACTTTATATTGCCCGCCTACAACAGACCTTAAGACTCTACAAAAAAGGGCTGAACGGGATAAAGTGTTTCAGTTATTGGCCAGTTTGAAACCTGAGTATGAACATATTCGAAGTCAAATTCTGATAGGGTCAGAAGTGCCCTCTATTTCTAGTGTTTGTGCCACTCTTCATCAAGAAGAAACTAGAAAACAGGTCATGAGTGTTGAGTCTAAAACCATTCGTCCGCACTCTGAATCTAGCGCTCTAATGGTCGACAGAAAGAAAGACAATAAGAAACAATTTGGTAATACTGTTAGAGACCAATATTTCTCTCAAGGTCTTGGGAAAGGAAGTCGTTGTGATCAGTGTAATAAGATTGGTCATACTAAAGATAGATGTTGGATTCTTTATCCTCATTTGAAGCCTAAAGTTGATAAGATGGTCAATAATGTCATATTGGATACCAACAGTGTCACATCGGTTACTTCTATTTCAGTTGGGCAACTAGCTAAGCTTCTCCAACAAATCAGTAAGCCTGAATTTTCCACCTCAGAACCTTCACCTTCTACTCGTGTCTCAGGTAACCTGAAAGCTTTTTTATTATCTGCCTCTAATAATTATACTTGGATTGTGGATTCTGGTGCCACAAATCACATGACTAACGATTCAGACAATTTTCTCGATTTTACTTCCAAATGTGATAAACAAATTGTTTCTGTTGCCATTGAGACTTCGGTCCCAATTCAAGGTCATGGCACTGTTAGTATTTTTCCTGACTATCCTAGTTCAGAGGCTCTTTACATCCCTTCATTTCCCTCAAAATTTTTATCTGTTGGGAAACTCACTAATACCTTGAATTGTGACATTCTATTTTGTCTCACTTCTGTGGTGTTTCAAGACCGAGTCACGGGGAAGAAGATTGGTGAAGGCATCTTCTTACATGGGCTGTATGTGCTTACTCAGAACAATCAAGCATTGAATGTTGACTCCACTAAAAATCACTGTGTTTGGCACAAGCGGTTAGGGCATCCATCTGATCGCACTTTATCTTTACTTTTTCCTACTGCATCTCGTAATCCTTACACTTGTGAGACATGTCAATTTTCTAAACAAACTCGTTTACCATTTGGTTCCTCTTTATCTGTGTCTGCTGAACCTTTTGAGCTGATTCATTCTGATGTTTGGGGGCCCACTCCTATAGACTTTTATGATGGTTATAAGTATTTTGTTAACTTTATTGATGATTGGTCTCGTGCCACATGGATTTATTTATTGAAATTTAAGAATGAGGTTCTCTCTACCTTTAAAGATTTTCATAATATGATTGCTAATCAATTTAGTGCCGTGTCAAGATTTTTCGATCAGATAATGGTACAGAATTCATTAACAACCTTTTCTCTGAATATCTGAGTGGTCAGGGCATTATTCATCAAACTAGTTGTGTGGGCACCCCCCAACAAAATGGTGTTGCTGAATGAAAAAATAGACATCTTTTAGAAACTACCAGGTCTCTTATGTTTGCATATTCCTAAACAATATTGGCCTCATGGTGTCCTTGCCTTTGCTTACTTGATTAATAGACTTCCTACTCGCGTTCTTGGATATAAGTCTCCTCTTGAAATTCTCAAAAATCGGAAAATTGACCTTTCACATCTTCGTATTTTTGGGTGTCTTTGCTATGTTCATGTTTCCGTATCTCATCGAGATAAACTTGATGCCCATACTATAAGATGTGTATTCTTTGGTTACTCTTCCACCAAAAAGGGATACAAATGTTATGATCCCGAAAGTAAAAAACTTTTTATATCCCAAGATGTTCATTTTGTGGAGACCAAATCTTTTTTTCAACTCCAATCTAATGATGCCAATGGGACTTGGTCCCAGGGGGAGTGTTTTACTAACTTGGTCCCTCTTCCAACTGTTAGTCCTAACCCTACCTCTAGCCAATGCCCAGAACCGGTTGTTGTGCATCCACCGGTCATCCAAAATGAAGAAGATGCCTCACCTGAAGTCCGTAGTGACTGCACCTGAAGCTTCTCAGCGTAGGACTCTAGAGTTTTTAAACCCCCTGCTAAGCTGCAAAACTTTTATACCTATCAAGCTGTAACATTTCCCATTCAAAATCACTTGACCTATAATAATGTGTCTCCATCACATTTAGTCTATTTAAGCTCTATCTCCAATGAGCCTAATAGTTTTTAGTAAGCCAATGCTCTGCCAATGTGGAGAAAAGCCATGAATGAAGAACTTTTGGCTCTCGACAAAAATCATACATGGGACATAGTTAGATTACCTAAAGAAAGAAAATTGTTGAATGCAGATGGGTGTATAAAATCAAGTACAACAACGATGAGACTATTGAGAGGCACAAGGCTAAATTAGTAGCAAAAGGTTTTTCTCAAACCTATGAAGTTGACTATAAGGAAACTTTTGCCCCTGTTGCAAAAATAAATATTGTTTGAATCCTTCTATCTGTTGCTATTAATTATGGTTGGTCATTATTTCAAATGGACGTTAAAAATGCCTTCTTACATGGAGATTTGGAAGAGAAAGTTTATATGAGTCTCCCATCAGGACATCTTCAGGAATATAAAATGAACCTAGCCTGTAAATTAAATAAGGCCTTGTATGGTCTTAAGCAGTCTCCTAGAGCTTGGTTTGCGAAATTGAGTTATGTTCTCATGGGAAGTGGATTTAAACGCAGTTCAGCTGACTCCTCTTTATTCACTAAACAAAGTATTTCGGGTCTTACTGTTGTTCTGGTTTATGTGGATGATATTGTTATTACAGGGGATGATAGTCAAGAAATTATTAAGTTGAAGTCTCTTCTTCACAAGAAATTTGCTATCAAAGATTTGGGAATCTTAAAATACTTTCTTGGAATGGAAATTGCTCATTCGAAGAAAGGCTTATTTTTTAATCAAAGAAAGTATGTCTTGGACTTACTGCATGAAACAGGAAAATTGGGTGCAAAACCTGTTGAAACTCCTACTGACAGCTATGGTAAACTTGGATTAGATGGGGAACTCTTAGAGAATGTCCATCAATATCAAAGATTAGTTGGAAAATTGATTTATTTGACTATCACTCGTCTAGATATTACATATGCAGTTAGTCTCATTAGCCAGTTTATGTACGCTCCAAGGGTCAACCATATGAATGCAGTTAATAGAATTCTTCATTACTTGAAGGCCTCACCTAGTCACGGAATATGGATGCGGAAAAATGGTTATACCAAGGTCACAGGTTTTTCTGATGCAGATTGGGCAGGAAGCCCAGTTGATAGACAATCTACTACAAGGTATTGCACTTTTGTTGGAGGTAATTTAATGACATGGTGAAGTAAAAAACAAACTGTTGTTGCATGTTCTATTACCGAGGCTGAATATAGAGTCATGGCGTCTACCACAAGTGAATTAACATGGATTCAAGCTCTCTTACGCGATTTAGGAATCAAGACTTGTCTACCAATGGATATGTTTTGTGATAATCAATATGCAATACACATCGCTTCAAATCCAGTGTTTCATGAAAGAACCAAACATATCGAGGTAGATTGTCATTTTGTTCGAGAGAAGGTACAAGCCAACATTATCCAGACTCCATTTATTCGTAGTAAAGATCAAGTGGCGGACATTTTTCCAAGGGATTGCCTTCAGCAAAGTTTCATGAGATCTTGTCCAAGTTGGGCTCGATCGACATCTACGCTCCAACTTGAGGGGGAGTGTTGCCGGTGAAGGAGGATTCACCAAGATTTATTTCTATTTTTGGGAATTCCATTTGTAGTAGTTGCCTCTCTTGAAAACCTTGTATTCTTATTTAACCGAGGTGCTTTCAGTGTGAGACGCACGAATAACATATCTCTCCCCTCTTTCTCCAATGGAGTAGGCTCCTTGCCGAACCAGGTTAATTAACACCTTCTTCTTGTGTGTGTGTTTATTTATTTAGTTGCTTTTGCTAGCTTGCGGGCCGACCTGGCTCAATTATTAGTTGGCTTGGGCTCGGGCGGAGTCTAAAGCTCATGCTCTTTTTTAGTAGGCTTCTAACCGGGTTTGACCAGACTAACCTGACCTGATTAGGCCGTTTAGGTCCTACGCAAAATTTCACGTACACGTGATTTTTTAAATGGATTGGCCCAGCTTGGCCCGATTAATTAGTGGTGTGGCCCGAGCCCGGCTCATTTACACCCCGTGATCCAAGGTTCCTATTCTCCCACTAAATCAATATAGTGATTTTTCATTATTCTAGATCAGGGCTTTCTCCACGTGAAAGGATGTAAAAATTAAAATCTCTCAATCATATTTGGGAGTTAAGTGCTCCTCCCTTCAATCATGTTTGGGAGCCAAACGCTCATGAATGCAATTCCATTGCGGGTCCATGAGGTCTACTCACCAGCTACGTATAAAATAAATTTTTTTGGAAAATAGATGGTTTTCTATTTTTTATTTTCTCTATTTCTCATCCGCAGCTTGTATAAGCTGTTAATCATAATGCAAAGCGCATCTTCAAAAAATGGTAGAAATTAAATTCAGCATCCTTATGGATTTATTATTATCATCTAATGAGCGCATTGTGCATATATATGCTTTTACATGCACAGCACACATACCCCGACCTCCCTGTAAAAGGAAAGCAAGGCACACATTGGTGGCTCATGGAGTTACCAAATGCCGGTTATATGGAAGACATTTGGAAGTACAATCTGATTTACCATCCCAGCATTCTCCGGCGGGATCTGTGGCGCAGCACCAGCAATCGTGACGTATTGGTGGATACATTGTGGAACATTTAACTTGATATTGCTTGTCTCAATAGACCGCATCTCCGAAATTTATTCATTCTCCTGTATATCTGGATCTCCGTTGCTGCTATTGCTGCCTGTTTTGACAAAACAATTGCTAGAAAAATACCAAAATAAGCCGAAACCATTTGGATTTTACTAGCCCCACTCTCTCCTATCGCACTTTCTCTTTCGGGATAAAATGACAAGGATTTTGTGGTACGACCCATAAGGATCTAATTCAAAAATTATATATTTTTTCCTGGAAGGAGGATAGTGCATTAAGGGACGACTGATGCTAAGCTTACTATCATGGGAAACCATAGAATAAAAATGCGTAGGCAGACATTCATGAAGAACGAAGAGCGTAAATACAACAAATAAGAGAAGAGCCAATCGTGCCGCGATAAATTTTGTAGTTGCCATGGATGAGAGATGAATTGTGTTTAATTAAAGGAAGAATGTGAGGCCTTTTATACATTTTAGGATACCATTAAATGCTAAATTGAGACTATAAATGTTGTTATAAGTACAATATCTCAAATTTATTGATGTACAATGATCGTTAAGCAATTTAAATTATTCCTTATAGTAAAAATTCCGTAGAATAATACTAGTAAGGGTATTGAACCTCTGAGGATTGCGCTGGTTTCGTTGCCTTTTATCAAGATTACTTTTAAATTAATGATTGCAAGAGTTGATTTTTAATGGATTAAATTAAAACAATTATTTAAACTAATGATGATTTCTAATTTAAGTATCAACTACTGGGTTTTTAAATCATTTGGAGAGAAGATCTAGGATGTTCAAATCAACTACTAACCTTATAACTAATCTCATTCTGAATTTATTTAGACCTCTTGATTTTTGCAAATATTGCTGTTAGAGTTAGAGTGACAGCACGTCCCCTCTCAACTGATCAAGAAAAGTATAAGAGATCAAGCCCTATGCATATCGTATCTTCGGTTAGCACGAATGATACACACTAAACTATGGTTGTGTAATTACTCGTCTTCCCTTAACATAAGATATCTTAAGATTTAATCTCTCGATATGTTAAAACCATTGCATAAAACTTATATTAAAATTCTAACGAAAATTAACATAAGTGAGTTTAATTCTAATTTCTTAACACCTAAGACAATGATAGAAATTCTATTGAAATCAAATTTTAACAATAAAATCGGTTGATAAAACAACCTTCTTATTATGCCATCAATGTCTTACAAATAAGAAATCTCAATAAAAACTAAATAAGAACATAGTTACTTGGCTAGGGTTTCAACGAAATCCTAAAATGGAAAGTTAGTTCTTCGCGAGGGAGGAGCACATCATTTTCATAGACAGAAACGACAGACTCATCTTCATGGCTTCCTTGATCTTTAGAGCTCCTTCTCTTCTTTTGATCCAAAAAATTCTCTCTTTTAAGGCCAAAGAGTCTTCTATTTATATATTTATAGAGAGAATTCGGATTAGGGTTATTGTAAACTCATTAAGACTCAAACTCCTCTATTCCGGATTCTCTTTAAAACGCCGATTGCGATCAATTGCACAGTAGCTGCGATCGATCGCACAGCAGGAGAAACTTTCTAGTAGTTCTCTGCCATCTTTGCAATCCATCCCAACCCTTTCATCTATCATAGTCTGACCAGCGATCGATCGCAGACCAGATACGATCTATCGCAAGTTACAGAAAAATTACAGGTTTCTTCTCTTTTGGTCTATCACATGGTTGAACCTCTTTTGTGCCTTTTGGAAGTCTTTAAATATTTATTTTTAATCATCTTTTCCTCGCTTGAACCTGAAATCAATGAAGACAACTAAGTACTATAGAACGATTTAAAAAGAATACTCTAATGGATTAACAAGTGCAGTTTAAGGTGCACACATGTGTAACATCTAGTACCGATCATACAACTCAACCATTAATATAAATATCTCATTGTGATAAATTTGACCTGATTCCTTAGTTGTCCATGGCCCCATTGCCTGAGAGGGCTCCTACTGCTAAATCCAGTTTTAGAAACTATTCTTAGCATATAAGGACTAGGTCCAAAGTTTTATGCTCATGATCTTGTTTCTTTTTAAACTACTCAATGGGAGTGGGGGTTTGGGAGATCACTACCTGTTTATTAATAAAAATTGCTTGGGGGACATAAAACCTTATCCCTACACAACGACACACTAATTGAAAAGTACTACGGGATAGCTCGCATACTACCCAAACCAACTTTATCTAAAAGGATAATAGATATGAGCCTAGAAGGGACATCCTCAATCAAATTGATAGTTCTTGAAGTTTGCCTATAACAATCAAAGTTGGCTAGAAGATCAGCTGCTGCATTAGCTTTTCTATAGATATGAAGAATAGAAGAACAATTATGCATTAAAGGACTGATTCTTTTGTTCCAAGACCAAACTTTCTAGGAGTGTTTATTTTTTCCCTTCCATGTATCCACAAGAGACAAAGAATCTGATTCAACCACCACTTCTCTTAACACCAAAATTGTGGCAAAGCTTAAAACCATCCAGAAGAGCACGATATTCAGCAACAGTATTAGATCAGGAGCCATAGAAAAAGTAGAGTAGATAATCACGTTTCCTTTGCATTCTTGGATAATGCCCCCACCACCCGCGATGCCTGAGTTACCTCTAGAAGCTACATCAACATTGAGCTTGAGTCTACCTTGGAGAGGATGAATCCATTTAACATGACGGTTTGCAATATTCTTGAGCAATGAGGAAACCTGCTATTACCTGAGAAAATTTCAAAAGTTTGCCTACTAAAAACATTCCCAGTTTGAAGAGCAATTTTTTTATTTTGATAATAAGAGTATAATACGTTTTCCGAGCTGAGGAAAATCTTCGATTGCATCGTTCTTTTCAAATCTCCTAAATAATAATAGAAGGAAGAACTAAATAAAGGTTATTTTGAGATCTGGCAGCTGTTCGAAACCAACACATAAGAAGACATTGAATGCTATCACTAAGCAAAGCTGAGATGGAACAAAGGCCCCCTAAAAATCTCCAAATAGGACCTGCTATGCTACTCTGCAAGATAAGGTGAGACAGAAATTCTATGTTACCTCTAGGACAACAAGAACAAATGCTAGCTAGGGGGATTCCAGTAGATTGAATCTTGGTATCAGTTGGAATAGCTCCAAACATCAACTTCCAACCAAAGATTTGGATTAACTATGGGAAGCAGAACAAAACCTTCACGGTTCGGTCCCTCTATTTGGAAATTAAGCTAGGAGTTCTCTTTTGAAAAGTTTATTATTTTAGTAATTTTTCTATTTTTGGAAGCATTAATTG
Organism: Tetracentron sinense; assembly: GCA_015143295.1. Lineage (NCBI taxonomy): Eukaryota > Viridiplantae > Streptophyta > Magnoliopsida > Trochodendrales > Trochodendraceae > Tetracentron > Tetracentron sinense. The sequence continues at coordinate 23,408 of JABCRI010001199.1, forward strand.
CATGTTTTGGTTGCCATTTAGAAGTTCTCGGGGGTTTTTTTTTTCTTGTAAAAATCCCCTCATCTTTTTACCTAATTGTAAATACCTCTTTGTGTTTTGTGATTTTTTATTTTGCCCTTACTAACTTTTAAATCTTTTGTAATTCCACCATTCCATCCATTACTTAGTTAACGATGCTAATTTTTTTCTTATGAAAAGACTATTTTTACTAGGTCCTAATTCTTTCCTGCGCATGTTCTACTGGATGGAATACGCTCCTCTACCGGCCACCTCGTGTCCCATTCATCTCCCTTTAATTAACTGTGGTTAAACATAATCAACATAAGGTCAATCATTTTTTTCTTCTAAAAACAGATTTTAGATTGATGAATCCTAGGAGTGAGTGAATCTTAACCACAATAAGTGGTTACAGGCACTTCTCTTGTGAAAAGATTTTACAAAACCTTAAAATTAAACAATCTAAACTTGTTTTCTAGAAAAAAAAAATTTAATCCTAAGGGTTAAAATTTCTTAAACATAGTTAATTTTTTTAAAATATTGCTTTCTAAAAACAATGGTTAGATAATTGAACCCTAAGAGTTAAATCTTAACCATAGTTAATCAGGGTTAGTAGGTACACATGTTGACCTATGGGTACAATTAATCTCTCTCCCGAGTTCAATCGCGATTGGCTATGATTGGATCTCTAAAAAGTTTCCGTTGTGTGACAGTGATCCATATTTAGTTTTGGAAGATTTCCTTAAATGCATATTTTTGATGTTGATATGATACCATGATTGACAAGTTGCCAGTTTGCATATTCAGTTTAGAACAAAATTTATATGGTTTCCAAAAACAGTTCGTGTAGATTTAAAAAAAAAAAAAGGCAGTGTGTAAGGGTGCTTAACAAGATACAAATTTTTTTTTTGTTGGTATATATAGAGCACACAAACACACACAACTCACACACACCCTCATGCATCAAAGCACACAGCACTCACACAATCATCAAAAAAGAGGATGTTGGACTAAAGTAAAGGGCAGCTTAACAAGTTACTTTACACAACTGAATATTACACCATGACTGTTTAATAAAGACCTGTTGGATTTACCATATGTCGATCCGAGTAGAGGTGTCAAAGGGCCGGGCTAGCTTATGGGCTGGCCCGACTCAATTGTTAGTTGGGTTGGGCTCTGATTTGGAGTGTAAAGCCCATGTTCCGTTTTAGTAGGCTTCTAAAGGAGCTTAACCTAACTAACCCAGTCCGATTATGCCCGTTTAGGGCTTAGGCAAAATTGTACACATGATTTCTCAAACAGGCTGACCCAGCATTACCCGAGTAATAACTGGGCTGTTCCTAATCCGGCCCATTGACACCCCTAGATTTGAGGTTCCTATTCTCCCCCTAAATCAAAATAGGTGGCAACCTAATACAGTGATTTTTCATTATTCTAAATCAGGGGTTTTCTCGACTTGAAATGATGTAAAATCTCTCAATCATTTTGCGAGTTAAGTGCTCATCCCTTCAACCCAATAATCTCCAATTAAAATTGTATTTTCTCTTGCCAAACGCACATGAATGCAAATCCGCGAAGGGTGCCCGAGGTCTACTAAACATAGACATCAATGCCTTGTATAAAATAAAAATTGTTGGATAATTTTTATTTTTAATTTTCTCTATTCTCATCTACAGTTTGTGAAAGCTGTTAATATTAATGCAAAGTTCATCTTTAAAAAAAATTAAAATGATAGAAATTAAAATATTCAGCACTTACTTAGTTTTATTACTATTATCTGATGAGTGCATTGTTAACATATATGGATTTAAATGCACACATACTCCGACCACCCTGTAAAAGGAAAGCAAGGCGCACATAAGTTGGTCATGGAGTTACCAAAGGCGGGTTATAGGGAAGACATTTGGAAATACAATCTGATTTCTCATCCCAACATTCTCCTGCAGAGGGATCCGTCACGCAGCACCAATGATCAAGTTGTGAATCCCCGCCACCATAGTATTCGTGGATGCATTGTGGACTATTTAACGTGACGTCGCTTATCTCATCAGACCGCGTCTCTGAAATTTGGATCTCCTCCTCCTTACTTGGATCTCCGCCGCTGCTATTGCTGCCTGTTTTGACAAAATAATGGTTAGAAAAAAATCAAAATAAAATGAAACCATTTGGATTTTGCTAGCCCCACTCTCCCCTATTGCACTTTCTCTTTTCGCGGTAAAATGACATGGATATGATTGAAAAAATTTATCCTTTTGCCACGAAAGGAGGAGAGTGCATCAAGGGAGGACTGATGCTAGGCTTACTATCATGGGAAACCTTGGAATAAAATGCGTAGACGGACATTCATAAAGAGTGAAGAACGTAAATACGACAAATAAGAGAAGAGCCAAGCGCGCCGCGATAAACTTTGTAGTCGCCATGGATGTGAGATGAATTGTGTTGATTAAGGGAAGAATGTGAGGCCTTTTATAAATTTTAGGATGCCATATATGGGGAATTGGGGCTACAAATTTTGTTATTAGTATAATATCTCAAAATTATGGACGTAGTGCCCAACCAATTTATTAATTTACAACACAACCATTAATATAAGGACTAGGTCCCATCTTTTATGCCCATGATCTTGTGTTATTATCTTAATGGTGCATTTGGGTGTAAGCAGTGGATTAATTTCTCTATTCTAGGTTAGGGAGTGAGTTTCCACCTATCACCATCTTACTATAGGTTGTGAAACCCTAATGTGTAATGTTTGTAACAAAAGTGACTTAAAAGAATAGAATTTTGTCAAAGGAAATTTTAGGATAAGAAAATTAGTTATGAAAAAGTGAAGGTATTAGGAATTCTTAGACAACCATCAGAGGATGGTTTCGTACTTAAATCCTATTTACCTCCTAAAATAAATAGTTACACATATAAGGATGTTAATCTCGAAAGAGAGAGAAATGAAAAGACCATTAAAACTGTTGGAGCTTGTATCTAAATTTCTATGGCAGATCTCCAATTTCATATGTGAAAGGAACCATCTTTCTGTATTTTGACTTACAGTTTGTATAAAGGGAGAAATGGCCGAATATTTAAGAACTTGTATCATGATACCTTAAATTGGCGAAAATGTTGTCACTTGAAGATAGTGATTGACCTCGTTTGATCTTGTCAAGTTGGAACGCCAAGTATAACTTCATAGCCACTTAAGATCATATTTCCATAACCTCTACATAGCGCTCTTTTTGTAACGGTTTCAGTGATTTTTATTTCCCGGACTCAGTTTGGGGAATCTCTAATTATATTCTCTTTTTTGATTTGGCGGACTGATTTGTCCAACAAAAGTGCGAGATTTTGTTGGCTTCTTTGCAAGGAGAGAATTCCAACTCGGCAGTTTCTCAGAAGGGGTTTGGATACATCTGTGGAATAGGTGCAAAGATCAGAGGAATCCTCTTAGCTCATCTCTTCAGAGAATATATGGGAGTTAGCGAAGGAGAATCTCTCTCTCTCTCTCCTAAAGTGCATGGGGGCTATTGTACATACTAGGCTCCGGATTACCTCTGGTGGATGTCGTAGGTGGGACCTCGGGCATCCACACATCATTGGACATGTGACGTTTTAAAGGGGGAGAGATATCATGTGGGGAGTAGTCAAAATCAGGAGAAAATAAAATGACTTCTCTCCTTTTATTGTCACGAGCGGGTGGCATGTGCGATGCACGTGAGAGCGAAGGGAATAAGTTAACCATACTTAATAAGAGTTAAAAGGGACATGTGTTAACCCGTGGGTGCGATTGAACTCTCCCCGAGTTCAATCACGATTGGCTGTAATTCTATTCTTTATTTAAATAGATAGAGGAGGGTAATTTAGAAATTAAAGTAAAACATTAAATTAAAATTTTGTTTTATATAAGGATAATTTAGAAATTTTGGAAAATTCAGCTATGCCTCGCTCTCCCATTATAATAGTAAAGATGTTCCCAATGATGTTTGGATGCCCAAGGCCAGAGTAATCTGAAGCAGTACATACGGATTGTTTTCACGTGGGGTTCACATGCATGTGGGACCAAAATCCATCCTACCTATCAGCACATGGGCCAACCATCTATAATGAAGATCAACGGATCAGTTTGATCCACACGTCCAGGCTCATATTCACAATACACCAAGATCTTCACAAAGTACTACAATTAGAGTTGTGACATATTTTTTCTTTTTGGTCCAAGGTAACAATACGACAAGGCAAAGCTAACATCTCAATGCCTAACTTTTAGGAAAAAAAATAATATTATATTATTTAATAGGGTATAACCATGAGACAATAGAGAAATGTCCGCGTAAGTAAGGAAAAACATTACCCATATAATATGTTTAACACATATGGACGAGATGACCCACAAACTTGATCCTAAAAACGAATTAGTGGATTACTAACATCTTCAATTAACCATCACTTGCAACCCTACATGAAAATCCGACTCCACCCCTGCTGGTGGGGCTTGGATTGATATAGAAGTCGGAGACCACATGGCCATTTTGAATTTGAGCATGACTAGCTTCCTCGTTATTTTTCGAAACGGAGGTTTGTTGGGTTCTATGGCTTACTTAGCAAGGGTTATGGGATTGATAGCCTTGATTGTTGATGTCTTTTACTTTGCTTGCCACATTACATAACAGCCATTGGTTATCCATGTTTGTTGCATCATGGCTCACTGGCCACTGGTCACTGGTCACTGCTCACATCACAAGGTCACGGTTGAGTCAGATTTTTTTGGATTTTGAGGGTTCAAATTTAGCACACACTAGGATGCATAATAGTACTCTATGATGGACCCATATGGTAGCATAATCGCACCACATAGGTTTGAGAATAAACTGTTTTGGGTTAATTAAAAATTTAATAATTAAATAATAAAAATTTTGAAAATTACAAAAGAAGGACCAGACAAATCTCATAAAAAATATTAATCATTGTTTGCTTCCATGGTTTGATGTTGGAATTACGAGGGATCTCACGGGAATCAGGATATGCAAGGAGTTCGGTCCGGTAACCGGTGAGGAGCAATGGTTTGCTCCTCGCTCTCACAAAGCCGCCCCTTCAACTACCATGATTTGGAGTCGGTGGCCGAGCCAAGGGGGGCCTAGGGGCACATGCCCCCTAAACTTTTGGAAAAAAAATATTTTTACTTTATGTATATATATATAACAAAGCATAGCATGGGCATAGAGGTGGATGGAAATCCAATCACAGCCAATTGTAATTGAACTCGGTGAGAGTTCAATTGCACCTACATGTCAACTTGTGTCCCTATTAACCCTTATTAACTGTAGCTAAGTTTCACTAACCTTTGGGGTTCAACAATATAACTTTAATTTTTTAAAAAAAATATATTAACCGTAAGGATTAAAAATCTTTAACTAGAGTTTAATATTTTTTTATATAAAAACTAAGGTTATATTGTTGAACCTCAAGGGTTAGTAAATCTTAACCACAATTAATAAGGATTAAAAGGGACATGTGTTGGCTGATGGGTGTGATTGAACTCTCCGAGTTCAATCGCAATTGACTATGATTTGGTATCAAGTGGGTGCCCCTCATCTTTTGAATTTTTATTTTTATTTAAATATAGTTTACTAAGGAATTAGAATCCTTATAACCGGACTCCCTGGAGTCGGTTATAATCCACGTACTTGTCAACACATGTCTCTTTTAATACCTCTTGATTGTGATTAAGATTTACTAACCCTTAGGGTGTGTTCGTTTGGCAAGAAAGTGAGGGAAAAGAAAAGAAAAGTGTGTTTTGTTGTACTTTTCTTGTGTTTGGTTTGCAAGAAACACACTTTCATTTTCTTATACTTTCTCAATTGTAACAAATTTTCTTCCAAAAACTTCATCCATCTTTTGATGGTTATTTTGCAAGAAAATTTAAGTTTCTTTCTTTTTTCTTTTCTTTTCTTTTTCTTCATTTTCTTGTCTTTTCTTTCACCCACTTTCTCGCCAACCGAACACACCCTTAGGGTTAATTCTACCACATAACCTTAGTTTCTAGTAGAAAAAAATTAACTCTAAAGATTAAAGTAGTTACTAGAGTTAAAAGACTTTGTGTTTACGCAGTTTGGTTATTCGCGCGCGCTATCACAGATTGCAGAGTCCATTAAGTGAGGGCAGCGGCCGGACTAAAACAACTGACCCACAAGGCTACGAGGGCTCTCCCCCTGCTCCTATGAATTTTCAACAACAAAATATATCTTTTATTATTTTGTTTTCAATTATTAAATAGGGCATAGTCGACAAGGTCGGGCCCTGCTTCCTAAACTTTCAAAAAAATTATATGATAGGAATTATAGTGAGCAAGTAACGGGAAAGATGACATTGCTCCCTTAAACAAGGAGAACAATGTAGTAGATTCGTGTAAACACAATTTATGGCTTAAATGACCCATGAACTTAATCGCAAAAAAAAATTTCGGGGTGTACGACCGTCTATAAACCAATGTGCCCCCTTACCTACCATAATTCGGCTTCTGTCCTAGTTTGGAGTTATTCCTTTTTAACTTTGTGATTAATTTTATTTTTTCTAAGAACTTAGGAAAGATGGTGTTTGACCCGAAGTGATGAATCTTAGCCAGAGACGCGCCTTCCGTGGCCACAAGGAGGTGAGTATTTTCCATTTGGAAGTACCCAGAATTTTCCCCTCTTTTAGAAGTTTCAAATATTTTTATAAATCTTTTTATTTTTTATTCAGCATTATTTGCCACATATTGTGTTAGTATTGTAAGGTAAGGCTAGACAGCATGTGGATTCCAGTATCACACCCCCCATACTGTTTGGGAGCCGGCCCCCTGAGCCACTCGGGCTGGTTTCCTCCCACTTTTACATCCCATTTAACATTTAAACAGCTATACAACCCTTTTAGTTCTAATTTAAATACCATACGACCTATCCTTGATTCTTACATAACCCTTATTACACAAGGGCAAACTGAACCAATTCTGGTCACTTACAACAATACCTCTTGGATGTACGTGCAGGGCGAATCCTTTTGAGCGAGTACTGAGACGAGTGTGCGTGCAGGAGGCGAGTACCGTTCTGGACGGGTACATCCCAGGATACCTGTTGTGAGGGGATCCACATGTTGGAGAGTACCAATCTAGATGGGTCAGCTAAGGGCGAGTTACCTTCTGATGTGACTCCATTTGTGAGTAACCTTATGGACGGGTACGTGTTGAGCACGTACTTCTGGTGTCAGGTAGCTCCTGGGTGACGGATGGCATGACATGGGTCGGAGTCTGAGCTTTAACTGAGCGGACGAGGGGAGAGCGAAAAAGCCACGCGCTGCAACCGGAGGTCGAGCATGACGTGGCAGAGGCCAGAGCTTGACCTGGAGGAGGTTTAGGTGCATTGTTATATCATCATTTAGATAAGCATTAAATCATGAGGGTGTAGAGGAACTATCGCATGGCATAAGTGACGGCAGTAGAGAGCATCAGTGGACGTGACTATTTGTGGGAACATCATGTGGCCGTGTTGATTTTAGGGAGTCGGGTGGCGCGATCATTTTGTACAGCTATATACGGGATCGTGGTTCTTTGATCGAACGAGCCGCCCCTACTTCGCTTTTTATTTTCTTCTCTAATTCTCTCCTTTGTTTTTCATAGCCCTCTCTCCTCTCTCCCCTGGTCCTTGTAGACCATCCAATCAGTGGCCGCCGCTAACGTCCGTGGCTTTTATAATGGTAAAATGCATCAAATGATTAATGTTGGAGAACGATTTATTTTTCCGTGTTATGTGCAACAGATGGGAACTGTAATCCAAATGATAACGATCTGTGCTTCTTCGGACGAAAAAACGACCCGTTTCTACAGACAACGTATCCTTTATCCTCATGGCAACGCAGATGCCCTCTTTGGACAACGTTATTTCTAAATCCGTGTTCTCATACACACGGCCTGCGCTTTAGTCGACAACGTGACTGACTCCGGAGGACGCATAATCAGGAGGTGTCATTCTACTCGTTGTTCAGGTGAACAACCACTATCTTAGCATTTAATGCTAGTCCCTCAGCTACCTTCGACTCCAACCACCTTGTGGGGAGTCAAAATCTCAAAAGGGGGTCACTTTCGCCAGGTGGTGTGCAATGCCACCACCCCTGGTATCCTCCTCAGTCTCTTAGATCGTATGTTTTGGTTCATGCTGGGGTGCGGGTAGTGTCAGCGTTTGCCGTACCTTTGACTGTTCGCATTTAATATTGGATGGTTGGCATTAAGTCACCCAACTAAGCGGTAAGGCCTGATCCGAAGGATAACCTCAGGATCCTACTCAAGTGACAACCAAGGCTAACACTTGTTTTATCTTCCGTGAAGGTCAAAAACCCTCATGGTACCCAATATTTGGTGCCAAGCCTCCGAGAGGTTGACACCTATCCCATATTTGAGGATAAACTCTCACGGATCATATTTTGTACCAGTCTCTGATTGGGCGTGACACGTGTTCGTCCGAACTGATAAAACCTCACGATTTTATAATGATCTGTTGGCCCTTCATTAGGTTTGCACTGTGTCATGTCTGCGACCAGAACCTACGGATCCAATGATTAAATGTTAGCCTCCCGAGTTTCACATATCACATGATGAACACACACCAATCACACGTCGCATATTAGTGGGTCCGGGGGGGAACCTCGAGCGGCCTGACACATGTTTATCGTGAGGATTAAAACCTCTGCTGGATCGCTTGGGCTGCCTCCTACGAGGTTGACCCTGTCTCTCCGTGAGGATAAAACCCCCATAGAGTTATTTAGTTCAGCCTCCGAGAGGCTGACACTTGTCCAATTCTTGAGGGACAAGTCCGCACGGTCAATATAATTGTCATGGATCTAACCCGCACCACAAGCATCACCTTGTTATCCGTGGGTTGAGATCTGTGGTCTCACTTTGTGATCCATGGTTGAGACCTGTGGTCTCACCTTTTGCCGTGGTGAGGACCTATTGTCTCACCCTGTTCCGTCGACGGGCTTAATCAGTCTGTCCCACTGACAGTTCAGTATTTGCTGTCAAGGGTAGAGAATCCTTGTATACCAAGATTCTCTGTCAGCGTGGGGATCTCAGATAAGGACCCCTCTTTTCAATCTCATGGTGCCACATGGCACCCCATACTTGTGATAGGATTAGGACTATGTCCCTATATCCTAGGAAATGATGAGATTATCCGCCTATCATTTTCGAAAAGGTGCGTAGATTCCCCCACAAATGAGAAATCTGTATAAGAGTTCATCAAAGAGAGGCTCTCTGAGCTTAAGGACTTCTCCCAGAGAAGGGAGAGCTGTAAGCTGGCATCCTTTAACAGGCAAGCCCCTTTTGACTTTCCTAAAATAGGAATCAAGAGATAATCCAAAGAGACTCTCTCTCAACCCAGAAAAGATATTTTCTTCATAGAAATGCCACACAGCAAAGACACGAAGATACAGAAGGACGAAAGCGATGCTCATACGTTTGTTTGGCGTTCAATTTCCAATTTTAGTGCTCCAATAAGTTGTTGTCAAACCGGACCAGGATCGAACCGGTAGAGTGGCCGTTCGACCGGTCCCCAGTTCGACTATGTACTTGTTACAAAATATCATTTTTTTTTCATTTTATCGTAATTTTTCCCGGTTCCCACATCTACCACCGGTTCTGGACGATTTTTGATCGGTTCTTAAAGATACCGGGTTTGGGAACCTAACGAGGGCCGGTTTCTGGTTGCGGTTCGACCGCCGTCCGGTCCGGTTCTGCAACACGATCAATGTTGAATTTAATTTTGTAAATTTAATTCATTTGTTTTAATTCTATAGATTTCAATTTCCATTCTTCGATCAGTTCAAATTTCATAGATCCAAACTTAGTCCTGTGTTTATGGCATGGGCTACAAATTCATGTCCACAACTCACTCGACGTGTATGAATTATAATTTTTTTTTGGGTTTTCCGGATACGGTTAGCGCACCCCCACTTAGCTTGGGATTAACATTGGTTAGTCGTTTAGGACAAATTAGCGTCATGAATACGTGCGACTATGGGCTAGAAGAAGCGCCAGCGCCATCTGAACAGCGCGCTAACCCCTGGAGAAGGGGCTATATTCATGGACCCAACTCGTTTATGGCTACATTTCCTGTGCAGGCGGTCAGATCTCTAAGGCATATTCTTGTTTGATTAAAGACTTATCTTCTATGGCATTCATTTGATCAAGGGTTAATTCTTTTTGAGGCATGGCGCTTGTATGAATTAACAGTTGTCACACCGATAACCCTGGCCTTTAATAGGAAGCAGTATATTTGTTTTTTACTATCACTATCACAAGTCCCGAGGAATTTGAAACGGAGACCTCACACTTACCATCGATACTCAACTCCAAATGGCGCAAGCCAGCCAGCGTCTATTAGTAGGTGCAAGTTTAACGGACAACATCCCCCGGTTTAACCGGATTTGGCAAATCGGTTATCCGGTTATCGCCCCTTGGGTTGCACGTGTTTCCCTTTGACACACCTCTACAACTGTTGTTAAGATTCACCTCACCACTAATGTTTACCTACCCCCCAAATTGATACCGTTTTTAGAAAAAAATATTAATTCTTTTTTTATAGTTTGAAAAACTGTTTTCAAGGGTTTTTTTCATATACAATTTTTTTTGAGCAATTATAATTTTTTTTTCGAGGGAGTAGTAAATTAAAGGATCGGGGTCGGGCATATTCT
>JABCRI010001200.1:0-96413 GCA_015143295.1 Tetracentron sinense
ATGATTAATAAAAAGGCTAGAAGTAGGTACTTACTTGCAAAGCTTAATCTTGGCTTGGAAGGACGATTGAAACACAACTTGAGCTTGAAAAAGGATATCCACCACTCAGGAGAGTCCAAGCTGGGGGAAGTTGGATTTGACCCCACTTGATAAATCCAAACTACCATTGAGCAAAACCCTAACTTCTCCCATCTTCCTCTCTAAAAATCTCTCAATTTTGTCTAGAGGGTTTATGAACCCTTTCTCACGAAATTTTGTGTAAGGGCAATGGGGTGGTCAAAGACCATCATTAACTTAATGAATGGCTCCTCAAAGATGACCGCAATGGCCAAAATTGTGAGGTATTCGTCGACCAGTGTTGTATCGGGCGAACGGTTCAAAATAGGGTCTCTGGAATAATTCCAATACAAAATTTTCAATGTTTGTCGACCGGTAGTGAGATTTCGTCGACCGGAGTGGGTTTAGGGAGGGTCGGGCCGAACGATTTGTGTTCGGTCGACCGGTTGCTAACCCATATTGGTATTTTACCCATAACTTTTGACTCCCTTATCAGATTTTGACAATTCAACTTGTGTTGGACTCTTCTTTCAAATTAGAACAACTTTCATGTTTTATAAAACTCCTAATTTTGAGTTTAACATAGTCGAAATGGGCCCACAAGTGGACTAGTCCAACATGGCTGCTGAATCGATAGAAGACCACATTTCGGAAATCTCACATTTGACATAACTTACGCTCAAAATCTGAAAAAGTGTAAGGCATGAGAATTTAAGAGGGTTTAAATACCCTTCGAAAAATTCAAGAATCACTCAATTCTGATTAGTAGTGAGAATTCTAGAGCTCCTTAAAGTTGAGGATACGCAAAGGCATAATCCTTGTTGATACTTAAGAGTATTCTATACTCTTACTTTCTTCGTCCCAAACATCCATACACACAAAAAAATGTTCTTAAGGCTTTAATACATGCCATAAATATCCGGGGTTCTACAAATTGGGCATTCACGTCATTCATCTTCAGAATATGCTCTCACACATTTTTCATCCCATAATACTTGGTAGTAACTAGTTTATTCAAATATGTAGTTTTATATAATAGTACACATTTGAGAGTTTTAAGGGAGAGAATGAAAAGATAAAGGGAGAAAGAGAGAGAACACGAGAGATAAGGGGAGGGAGATAGAGAGAGACTATTTTTATATTGTATAATATACTCCCTGTAGGTATTGCAATGCTAAGAGTGGAAACGAGAGATGGGGAGAGAGAATGAAGACAAGGTAAAAGAGAAAGGAATACGAAAATGAGGGATAGAGAGAATTTGTTGTGAGAATTTGTTTTATATCCTCTTCTTCAAATTTGGGTACTTTCTCTCTTACTCTCTGTTAGTTGTTTCTATTTTATGTTTGGGTAAATTACACTGCCCTCTCCTTAGGTTCGGTAAAATTACAAAGACATCTCCTCTTATTTATGAAATTACACTAACCTGGTGAAATTATAGAAACATCCTTCTTGTTTTTGAAATGATACTGCTCTTCCCTCTACTTCAGTTATTGATAGTAGATTCCTCATTTTGTTAGTAGTTTGTTACTAACATGGATGGATTTTGATTATGTCAGTTTAATTAAACATTTTAAAATGCCCAAATTTATTTATTTTTTATTTTTAATATAATCCTTTTAGAAGGAGAGGGGGGTTTGGCAGACCCCTACCGGTTTTATTAATAATAATCAAAAGGGGGGACATAAAACCTAACCCCTACAGACTCAAAAATAAATAAATAATAAATAGAACTTACAAAATGGGGGGGGGGGGGGGACATAAAACCTTACACAGACTCAAAGAAATTAAAAAACTTACAAAATGGGGGAGACATAAAACCTTACCTCGACAGACACAAATAAAAATTAAATGCGAACTTTTCGAAGACTCCCTATACGTAATTTATCCATATGAATAAGAGACTTTATATTCCTAGGAATGGTATTATAAGAAGTAAGAATACCTGAAGTCATACTGTCACACCCAATATTAGCTAAACCATCAACAATTGAATTAGCTTCTCGATAAATATGGTTAAGAGAATAACCTTCTTGAAAAATAGCTTTAATCTTCTTATCCCAGTTCCAAGACTTCCAAGATAGTTTATTCCCTTTCCAAGAATCTACTAAGGCTTTCAAATCTGACTCAATGATCAAGTTATGTAAGTTAAGACTCTTACACAAAGTAAGACCATCTAGAAATGCTCTAGTTTCTGCAATAAAGTTGGAGCAGGAGCCATAAGTAGAGAAAAAACAAGCTATAAATACACCATTATGATCTCTCAAATTACTGTTTGTAAAGTCAGTCAACTTGGTTATGTGGTGTCGTTTCCTGGAGTAAAAAAATGGGGGCAAAATTATAAAAAAACATCCTTCATTAACGACGTCAACTTGACGAGCCAGATAGAGGAGGACAATGTAACTTTAGAAACGAGAGGGGAGGTTTATCCAATTTCACCAAACCTCAAGGGAGGGCATTGTAATTTCAAAAACAAGAGGGAATGTTTCTATTATTTTGGCAAACTTAGTAGAGGGTAGTGTAATTTTATAAATAAGAGGAGAGGTTATGCAATTTTGCAAAATCTAAGGGAGGTAAATGTAATTTACCCTTTATGTCTCTATTTCTCAATTGGTATTAGACATTTTTTCACTTCCCTTTTCTTGCGTGATACACTTTGAGGAAAAAGAGAGGAGCGAGATAGATTGATAAAGGGGGGAGAGAGATTTTTTTTTTGTCAGTGATATTATGAACCATATCCATGATAGACCTCAATGGTGAAAGAGAACTATAGAGGGGGAGATTGAATGAGAAAGATTTGATGATTTTTGGGTTCGTGATATACATCTAGGTCCATGATAAACTCCAATGGTAAGAGAGAGAGAGAGAGTGAGTGAGTTTTGTTGTTGATTCGGAACGTGAGAGTGGGAGAGAAGGGGTTAGTCTTTCTAACTTCACACTGGTAGCTTAGTTGGATAGGGTTTTGGGAGAGATTCTCAAGGTCTCAAGTTCAACTCCTCTTAGGCATAACTGATGCACATAGTTTGCGGGTGATTATGTGCATTAGAAGGGGTTAGTCTTATTAAAAAAAAAAAAAGGAACCAAATCCTCTATGTTATAACCGGTTTTTCCATATTTTTATAAAATCAAGGATGTGTGGATGAACCCTAGGGGTGGGTTTTACCAAAAAAAAAAACACTAGAGGTGGGTGAATCTTACGCACAGTTAAGGGGTGTCAAAAACGACACCACTACAACAAAGTTATTGGCTAGCAACGGAAATTTTCCGTTTCTAATACGATTTTTCTGACCGTGTCTGATGCTCGCGTCACTAATACTATTAGACACGGAACAAGAAGTCCGTTTCTAATATTGAATTAGACACGGAAATTTTCCATGTCTAAAGCATTTATTTGTAACAAATCCATACATTTATGATGTCATTAATTTCGGTTTCTAATGACATTATTAGACACGGAAATAGTTCCGTCTCTAATATTGGGTTAGCAACGGAACTATTTCCGTTTTTGACTAGATATTAGAGACGGAGTTCCGTCTATAAAATTTAAGTAGAGACAGAAATATGGCAGTGTCTAATATCATTTGATATTAGACACGGAAATATTTCCGTGTCTAATATCAGTTTTTTATTTTATTTACAAAACTAGAAACTTGTAACCTAAATCAATAACTTGTAACATGTTTTCAATCATTCTACATTTCCACAATCCACATAATGAATTAACATCCATAATCCACACATCCACACTAATAAATACATACATTCATTAACCCTGTCCACACATCCACATTAACATCCACATATTAAATGCAATAACCCTGCCACAACATCATCATCCACGTACTTAGTAAACTAGAAACAGAAGTTCGACACAAGAAACATTACAATTACTTGTTAGCCATTAAAATGATCATAAAGAAAAAATAGGGGAAAATTTACAATTTCCCGAAGAATCACTTAAATGAAAGAGTAATTTGTGTATCCAAAATACCAAAGTCATGAAAAAATAAGAAGTTTGTTTTAGCAGTTTGAATTTCTTTACATGCCAACCAAGCATGTACTGATCAATATCTAACCTAGGGGGTCATCCGAGGCCTGGGTGGCATCGTCATCCTGAGATGAGTGGGACTAGCCTGGTGGTGTGGGGAATGATGGGAATGCCCTACTCTTGGAAGAAGCCTGCAACCTCAGCCATGTACTTGCGGTATGTACCTATCTCAATCTCCAATCTCGCCATAGTCACTCGGTGCGTAGACTCCTATGCTCGTTGCGCAGCCTCAGCATCCTGTGCCCTCCGCCTCCAGTGATCTACATCAGGGGCGTGGAACTGTGAGGGGGTAACACCCAGTTCATAAGTGCAGACACGTGAGAGCGGGAGAGAAAAGGAAAACAAATTACTTTACACTCTCTTTCTAACTTCACACGGGTAGCTTAGTTGGATAGGGTCTTGGGAGAGATTCTCAAGGTCTCAAGTTCAACTCCTTTTAGGCTTAACTGATACACATAGTTTGCGGCTGATTACGCATTAGAAGGGACTAGTCTTAAAAAAAAAAAAGGAACCAAATCCTCTATGTTATAACCGGATTTGCCATATTTTTATAAAATCAAGGATGTGTGGATGAACCCTAGGGGTGGGTGAATCTTAAGCACAGTTAAGGGGTGTCGAAAGGGATATGTGGCGACCATAAGGGGCATAACCGGATTTGCCAAGTCTGGTTATAACTAAAGAGGATTTGGTTCCCTAGAAAAAATCGGTATGTACTCTCTTTCCTCTCTTTAACACTTACAGGCAAATCCGGTTATAACTATAGAGGATTTGGTTCCGTAGAAAAAATCCTTGATATGCTTTCTTTTATCTCCATTTGTCGTGTGACTAGTATTCACCCCGCATACATTAAGTACTCCTTTTATCCTTTCCGTGTATGCTCTCTACCATTAAATGACACCACTCCCAGCCACTACATATACTCATTTTGCCGGAAGAACATGAGGTTCCACTCTCTTTTCGGTTTCTAACTGGAGGAACCACCCACAACCCACTTTGTAGCTAGGGCTATCAAAAAAGTCCACATAGAAGGGTACCCGGCCCTGCCCTGCCCTCCAAAGCTCTCGGAAGCCCTGCCCTTCCCAGCCCTTGGGCCGGGCAAGGTTCAAAATCTAGAAGCCCTGCTTCTACAGGGCCCTACCCTTCTCCTTAGTTGCTACACGGTAGCTAAGGTCTATAAACCATAAAAGTATATAATATATATATATATATATATATATATATATATTATATTTATGAAATTACTCATTTCATCCTTTCAAACAGTTTAATAGTAGGGTTAAATGAATAATTTTATATGACCATCGTTATAAAACCCCTCAAGGCCTCGACACTCGTTACAAACCCTAACCCTAATCTCGTATGCGAAATCGCCTCCTCGCCTCCTCATGCTTAGAAGATTTTGATATATAAATTTTGTTCTATATAGTTTTACTTTGTTTTATTCTATCATGTATGCTTGTTATTGACAAGGAAGAAAAAATAAACTTTGTCATTGCTCTATTTGTTGCAATGTCGGTCCCAAGCCCGGATAAAAGAGAAGGGTATTCATTTCCATGTCAGGTTGACAGTCGGTGTAGAAAAAAAATCTTGTCATCTCAAATCACAAAAAAAATCCCGCTTTCTTCCGGCCCTTTGTCCCTACCTTGGCAATTGAGGGCAGGACTAGGGCCTAATCAATCCCGGCCCTTGAAGGGCTAGGGCTGGGCTAGGGCCCTACTCTTATAGGGAAGGGTAGGGCTAGGGTTGACCCCGGCCCTGCCCTTTGACAACCCTATTTGTAGCCTCTTCCACATAGCACAATGTTCTAATTTTTAATTATGCTTTGAAACCTTTTTTCTTAGAACAATAATGAGAAGGACATGGTCTCTTGTGTCGACTCAAATTGATCAATACCCCATTCCGATCTTGTATTGGCTAATTCAAATCGAGGCCTACTTAGACCAATAGCTCTCTCAATTATTTTTATTCATTTCAGGATATCACTCTTTAAAGGAAAATATTAGGATTAGACTAGGATTGTATTTGAGCCGAGCTTGGCTTGAACATGCTCGAGCTTGATCGAGCTCGAATGTTTAGGCTTGAGCTTGGCTTAAACAAGCTTGATAGAGTTCCGTTTGACGTCAAAACTTTATTCAAGCCGAATAGAGTTTAGGTTGGCTCAAGCTTCATTTATGAAATTATTTTATTTAATTTTACACGATTTTAATAAATAATGTTTCTTATTAAATTATGAAACATGAAATAGAAAAATCAATAACCCTCACATATAAAGATAAGATTTTGAAGAAGTCTTCTAGCCCTGATAATAGAGAGTTAGGGTTAGAAAGCTTTTAAATTTTTAACTTTTTAAAGTTATTATTATCTCTTTAACTTATTTATTAAAAATTATTATAATCTATGATAAAGAAATATAAAAGTATTATTTTATATTAATATAAGTAATATTATCAAAAAATATTATATATAGAGAGAATATTTTCTAGATGAGTTTAAGCTGAACCGAGTCATAAACAAGTTGAGTAGAGTGGACGAGCCAACTTCACTTGAGTTTAGCATAATTAGACAAACAATAACTCAACAAGGGTTAAGATTCATTAATTGGGTTAGGTCTTAACCAATGTTTTGAAAATCGGACTGGACTGGTTGAATGAACCAATAAAATCAGGAATTAGCCAGTCAATTAGGGCCCGTTTGGCATCGTTCTCGCAGAATGATTTTGTGTTCCGGAATGTGGAACACTTAAGGGAACCTGTTTGGCATCGTTCTCGTCAAGTTCAGAACATCAAAACGGAATGGTTGAGAACGAAATTCACGGAACAAAATATAAAGGCTTCTCGGAACAAAACGAACCCACGGGTTTTTTTTGTTCCCGATAAAATCTCAAAAAGCAAAAAATAGAAAAGGGAACACAAAAGGGGGGAGAGCATCGAACAAAGGAGTGAAGGGGGTAGCGATCATCGAACATAGGGACTCAAACTTCTGGCCGGCCTTCAACGCCAGTGACGGTAGGTGTATCATCTTCCTCTCTCTCTCTCTCTCTCTCTCTCTCTCTCTTTCTTTAAAGAACAGATCGTAGAGAGCGATCCATCTTCTAGATCTGTCGATGCCGACGTCGTCGGTGAGATCTGTATCATCCAGATCTGTCGATGACGGCGAGTTCTTCAAAAGCTAACCTTGGATTATGATTCAACTATGAGATTTGATGATTCCTAAACTAGGGAAAAAAACGAATCAGGGAAAAAAAACCCAACTCTATCAAGATCTATGAACTATTCTTGTTTGTGTTTATTTTATCAAGAGCTATCAAAAAAAAAAAAGATCGTTAGATCTAGTTCATAGTTCATAGATCTGAGTTTTTTTTTATCTGAGTTTTTTTTTATCTGAGTTTTTTAATCTGAGTTTTTTGTTCTCGGTTTTTTTATCTTATTTTTTTTATATGAGTTTTTGATATGGGTTTTTTTATCTCAGTTTTTTTATCTGAGTTTTTATATCTCCAATAAAAACTTCAGTTATCATCTATGTTATCATTTATCATGGTAGATCTAAGTTTTTATCATTTTTTCATCTGAGTTTTTATCATTTATCATGGTAGATCAAGATCTAAGCGACATTACATCAAGATCTGAGTTTCTTTTGTCTAGGTTTTTATCATTTATCATGGTAGATCTCCAATAACAGCTTCAGTTATGATCTCTGTTTTTCTATATAAAGCTTTGATCTGTTTTATAAAGCTTCAGTTCTTGCAATTGGTCTTTAGAAGCAGCTCCAAATTCATGCTTTACTCACATATATGAACAACATTTGTAACTAGATATGATGCACGATACATTTGGACTTAACTTTTATGTAAAATTTTCACACAAGGATACTCTCTGTGATGAGTCCATTTAACCATATATAGGTTTACATCTTGTTGCCATGAAACCTTTTGTTGTATTGGTTTCTTTTCAACTCTATGAAGAGGTTTGTTGTGCTGTTATTGGTAGTACCAGAGCATGTACAAGTATGTGGAAATTTTTTTGTGTGTATAACTGATATACTCTATTCTTACCTCTTTGGCTTGCTTAATTAAATATGTGTGTAATGTGGAAAAAAAAATAATCATCTTAATATTTCAATACTACATGATTTACTATATAGACTTTACAATGTGTAATAAATACACATCTTTCGATAGATGTCAGGAGTTACCATAGGGGAGAAAGATGCCGTGGTTGCAAGGTGGAGTAGTAGGGAGGAGAAACTATCAATAGAACTAATGGCTAAAGAGGTTCGAAAGGGATACCGACCAACTACGACATTCTCAAAAAGGGCATGGAATGACATAAATTAGAAGTTTTTCAGGGAAACGGGTCACAAGTATTCTCATCAACAATTCAAAAATAAGTTCAACAAGTTGAGGCTATATTATCGAGAGTTCAAAACGCTTCACGATGTCCCAACAGGTTTTGGTTGGAACCCCCTCACCAAAACTGTCACAGCTCCTGACGACGTATGAGAATCATATTTACGGGTACGTGTAATTACTAATTTTAACACTTTTCGGGGAGACCGATCAAAAATAATTCACTTCATTACATGTTCACTTAATAATGAGTGGTCGATCTTTTTTTTAAAACAGCAACACCCTGGGGCAAAACCATTTCGCAATAAAGGGTGTCCAATGTGGGATGAGCTTGTGATAATATATGGTGACACCACTGCAACAGGTGACAATGCGGGTGCGTCGACACAAGGTCCAGGGGAGACAGACGATGATGTGAATGCTGAAAGGATTCCAGAAACTCCATCAGAGCAATTCGAAGAGGATGAAGATTTTGAGGCCATAAGAGAGACGAATCGTCCCAGTCCTCCTCGTCGAAGGAAGGTGAATAGTACTTCTGTCTTGATGGATGTGTGTCAGGCCTATACTACAAGACAACATCGAATGTTTGGTAGTTCTAGGTCCAAAGTTAGTGATGACCCGTTCTCTATTATCGGTTGTTGTGAGGTGTTGGCGACATTAGATCAAGATCTAAGTGACGAAGCATATTTGAAGGCGATGGAGATCATCACGTGCGATCGTAGTTGGAGAGAACTTTTCATGAATGTGCCCACAAGTCGGAAACTCCTCTTACTAAGGAGTTTAGAATGACACTAGTGCCGATTTTTCATTGGGATGTTTGTTTGAAACTTATTACAAACTTGTTATTTAAGGATGTTATTGGTTGCTACTTTAAAACTTTATACTTGTAATAGACATGACTTTGTCTTAGACTTGCTAGTTCATTTTGATGTTGATATATTTTCCTTACATACTCCGGTAGTTGTAATATTTTGCTCACATACTATGTTAGTTACATACTATGTTGGTTGTAATATTGTGCTTACATGCTATGTTGCTTGTATTATTGTGCTTACATACTATGTTAGGTACATACTATGTTGGTTGTATTATTGTGCTTACATACTATTTTAGGTACATACTATGTTGGTTGCAATATTGTGCTTAATTACATATTATGTTAGTTGTGAGAGTGTGCTCACATAAATTAACCTCAATCAATTTGAGGTAGAAGAGTTCCTTAAGAAGCACCAGATGTTTGTTGTTGGTCTGTTTGAGAAATTTGAGGTAGGTGAATTTGAGTCATTTGAGGTAGGTGAATGAGTCAATTGAGAATGAGAGGTTGAGTCAATTGAGATGTTACTGTTAACGTGGATGACATTGGATTTGATTCTTTGTCCAGTAGACAGATAATGGAGGATAATTTCGGAGGTATCATGCTAAAACCGTATAGACTTTGCTATTAATGTGAAAAATGGATAGATGTTTCAATGTTATTGTGGTGTGGATCCAGACAAGGAATTTCCAACACCATTTGCACTAATTTCATAGCGGACCATAGTTATGGTAGCTTGTTATTCCTTTCAAGCAGATTGGGTTATCAATTATTTGGGCACCATAGTTATGTGACCCATAAGTAAGGAAGAGAATATTTGCACAGAATACACTATGAATTTTTTTTTCTATTAGTACTGAATGAACTATGAACTCAAGAATAGTATGGATTCAAAGTTTTTGCAATTTGATCATTTCATTCTCATCTAGCCTAATATAGGAATAGAAGATTAGAGATCTACCTTCATCTGCACATTTAAATATTGATATTATTCCAGAACAATGAACAGGCAGCTAATCTCAGTGGGTATTTCCCCAGTTCCTCTGTCCATTGTTTTTGCTTTTTCCAAAGGTTTGCATATACATTATTGCCATTTTCCAACATTGTAACACTAGCAATTCAGGTCAGGCAATTCAATCCACACCTGAACTTCAACTAGAGATTTTACATTCTCATGAACTTATGAATCTCTTTGTTTAGTTTAGCCAAAAATAAAGAAAAGAGAGTGCGAAATTAGAACTAAAGCCACACTTTTAAGGCCATCTTGTTTAAGTCCATAGGCTAACCTTACAAGTTACACCATACTACAAAGTCACACCAAAACATAATTAAATCCAATGGGTAGTTTCTAAGCAATTCTCCCAACAGAGTAGCTTGAAGAAAAGCCATGAAGGTTTTGACCCATAACAGACTTTTCAACCAACTTCAAAGGAGAACAAGTCTTTCTCTAGTATTTTCATATGAGGTTTATTGAAGTTTTCTGAATGATTACTTGCCAAAGGATCGGGATCCAATTCATGCATGGCCAGTGATAATTTTCATTTTCATACTTGCATTTTCAGGTACTTCATGCTTTCTAGACCATTAACAAATTGCAGATTCCAATTTCATTGAAGAACATAGTACATTTGCCATTTATCTGATTGTTGTAGAGGATTAAGTTTATATCGATTCAAAGATCTGCGTAGAGGTACTTTATGCATATTGCCATTGGTTTGTAATTTGCAGTCAGATTCAAATCTATCTGAGGTTTTTTATTTTTTATCGTTTTGAGTGAGACTGGTACTCAAGAAATCATATAACTATGTGAGGGATTTCGGCAGTAACTCAATCCAGAAATACTAAGCATATCATGAAGTGTTTATGTAAGAATCTATTATGGTGAGTGCAACATAGGAGAATGCCCTGATTTATTGTATGTCACTACTTGCTGCCTCTTAGAGCCAAATACTATTAGTTACCAGCTAGTCATATTTATACATGGATTATATGAGAGATTCATCTTCAAAACCTTTATAATTGGGAATTCTACTCCTGTTTGCTTGTTGTTTATTGCAAGAACATTTGTTGGTTTCCTATTCTTGGAGTTATTGAGTGAATGTATTGCAGTGTTGGATAATGGCTGCTTATGGGCGAGGTGAGCTGTTGAGGCATGACCCCTGTGGCAGTCATGGCCTGCCCCTTTATAAATCTGTTATGTTTGGTTGGTTTGGATTGCAGCTATGGTTATTGGAAGAACACTTTAGGTGTGCTTACCTCAATTGCTATCTGATTTTGTTTGCGGATGCCCATTGTTTTATAGGTTACACAATATCATTCATTAGATGAATGAGTTTGGACTTAGCAACATCCATGAAGCATGGATGGAAGCTCAAACTAAGAGGGTGCCACAATAACATTATTGCTTGAAAAACTAAGTAGGATTACATGCATGCCACAATAGCATTATCTCTATGAGTTAGTTGGTTACATAAGGAAATACATGCTTTTTTTTAAAGTCATTACCGAAATACATGCTTGTTTGTTTCATAACACAACTTGGTTTACTAAAAACTGCAAGTGGACTACATTCTGAATTTGTGTTGTTAAAGCAAGTTTAGGGATACTTTGCCATAGTTATGTGATATTGTGCTTACATATGGTGTTCAGGTAATATGGATCCCGAGTCAAATTCAGATAGACCTGACTCAGATTCTGATAGATCCGAGTCAGAGAGTGAAGAGTCTGATGATGACTTTTTGATGCTCCTAATATTCCATGAATTGAATAAGCGCATCAACAAAAAACCAATTAGGGACCGTAGTGAGACAGGTCCAGAATTTGTACATAACGTACTTACTGGACATCCGAATAGATGTTATGATTTGTTTCGCATGAAAAAACATGTATTTGAAAGTTTATGTCATACTCTGAGAAGTAGAGACCTTTTGAAGGATTCAAAATTTGTTGCTGTCGAAGAACAAGTAGATATGTTTCTAATGACAATTGGCCACAATGAATGTAATCAGATGATAGCAGATCAATTTTAACATTCAGGAGAGACTGTTAGCCGTCATTTTAAAACAGTTTTGAAGGCCATTGCGAATTTGGGAAAAGAGCATTATGTCTTCCGGATTTTAACTAAACTCCACCAGAAATTCTGAACAATTCAAAATACCATTCTTGGTTTAAGGTAACAAATGATTTGAATATTGTATTTATACATGCAGTGTTCCATTAAATGATTAATGAGTTACAATTTCTTTTTTCCTTTTTAAGGATTGTATAGGGGCAATAGACGGCACACATGTAAGCGCGTCTGTGCCTACTAAGAATCAGATTCTATATCGAGGGAGAAAGACAACCGTTACTCAAAATGTATTATGTGCATATTCTTTCAATATACGTTTTACATTTATGTATGCCGGCTGGGAAGGAACAGCCAATGATTCACGTGTTTTTGCCGAAGTCATAACAAGACCAGAATTGAAATTCCCCCACCCCCTGCAGGTAACATTGTTTAAAAGATATACATACAAAATTCATTTCAGTGAATTTATTTAGCTAGTTTATATTTCAGGTAAATATTATGTTATCGACTCGGGCTACACCACCATGCCGGGTTATCTGATGCCTTATCATGGAGAGCGATATCATCTACAAGAGTATAGGGGGCGTGCTCGACAACCATGGGGGAAGAAGGAGTTGTTTAACTATCATCATTCATCATTGAGGAATGTCATTGAGAGTTGTTTTGGCGTGTTAAAATCTCGGTTCCATATCTTGAAGCAAATGCCATCTTACTCCCTTCGTGGACAAAAAGGTATTATTCTTGCTACATGCACTCTTCACAATTTCATTAGATCGCATACACAACAAGATAAAGAATTTCTTACAAATGGGGATGAGGATATGATTCTCGACAATGATGACACACCTACCAATGAAGCAGGTTGCTCAAGGGTTGTAGAGATCGGCACTGCACAAGGCTGACTAGAAATTGAGCGTGTTAAAGACGAAATTGCAAATGCACTAGCAACACATTATGGTGTTACATGATATTGAGATGAACATTTTTAGCTTAGTATGATGACAGTTTAATGTGATGACGATGTTTAATTTTCATTCTAATATTCTCTATATGTTTTTTTTTTGTGTGCCAAGGGAAAACATTGTTAGACATTGTTATAATTTGCAGGCTTTAATGTTCATATGTTTGTCTATAAATATGTTTTTGCTTTGACATGCATTGTATGTACTTATAGTTTTAGAAATATTTGTAGATAGTACTGAAACTATGGTAGGAGATCACAAAAGTCCTACATGTTCTTGTGGGCGTGGTGCAATGAAATTGTTTATGGTAAAGACAAAGAAAAATTATGAACGTTGGTTTTTTCGATGCCCATTTCGTCAGGTTTATATGTTTTGATTTTATTTTGATTTTGATATCAATAAGAACTCATTAGCTAATTTGATTTTATTTTGTTTAGGATCATGAAGACTCATTCATATGGGTAGACGAATATGATATGGACCAACGTCAACCTAAAAATGATATGGATTCAGCGTCTCAACAATTACTCGTTGAACACAAGCGGCACCGTCTTTTCGTCTGTGCAACCTGTGGTTGTAGTGTCATCTGCTTTTTTATGGGGCTGTTAACCTTTTTTTGGGCAATAGTGATTGTGATCTTTGTAAAGTAAACACAAAACATGTTTTATTACAAATGTAACTTTGGATTATTTAGAACATGTACTATCTTTTGATAGACTTTAAATTTGGGTGCAAATATCATTTTGTGTGGTTACAATGATAAATCATCTCTTACCCCTATAGAAAAATAGTTTGAATAATGTTATTGTGATTCTGTTTTTTTTTCCCATCCAAACACGATTCTGCTGTTTCTATTCCTCATAACAAAGTCAGGTTGACTGCATCTAAATGAGTTCTCAGAACAGAAATATTCCAACAAGAATCGGACTATTCCAGAGACTAGAATCGTTTCTAATCCCGAATGATGCCAAATGGGCCCTTAGTCCCCAAAACCATCATAATTGAAATGTTTTAAAAACAATCATTAAAACAGGGAACATGATGAAGCAATCGAACAACCGGAGAACATGTAATATAACCAAGAAGGATAGGAAGAACCAGCCAAATAAAATAAATTTTTTAATATAAAAGATACAATCTAATCAAACCGGTTGAACCAAGAAACGATCAACGAGACAGTTCGACGCACAGATGGTCCAGTTAAGAAAATATTGGTTTTAACTTTTATCCGAGTTATAAACTGATTCTGATTGAGTTACGAACAGTATTGACCCGAAGTCAACCCAACTGAACATGGCGTATTGCCACCCTACTGCCATTAGTGCAACAATGGACCCTACTGGCTACTGCCCTTAGTGCTGCAATGGATTTTGTTTCTCTAACGCCATTATTCTTTCTTAATTATTTTCTTGACAGAGACCTTAGAATCATAGGCAATCGGGACTGAATTAGGAGAGAGTTCGATTACACCTACACCTACACCTACAGGTCAACATGTGTCCCTTTTAACTTATAAACTGTGATTAAAATCATCAAATTTTAGGGTTCAACAGTCTAAGGTTGAATTTTTAGAATTTAAGAATTTAATTTTTAAAAAATTAACCGGTTAAAATTTCTCAACTCCAGGTTAAATTTTTTTAGATGTTTTTTTTCTAAAAACTAAGGTTATGGTTAGATTGTTGAACCTTAAGATTAGTAAATTTTAACCACGATTAATAAGAGTTAAAAGGACACGTGATGATATGTGGGTGTAATTGAACTCTCAACGAGTTCACTATTAATAAGAGTTAAAGGGACACGTGTTGACATATGGGTGCGGTTGAACTCTACACGAATTCAATCTCGATTGGCTGTGATTCGATCTCCCTTGGGCCGTCACACATATTCTGCGGTCCACCAGTGTCCCTCCTGCATCACTTATGACGTGAGTTGATTTCGATTAGTGACGCCCGCAGCAGCCCCCATCGTTACAGCAATAATTACTTTTCAGATATTTTTAGTATTATATGATATTTAAGTATAATACCCCTATCATTTCTGCATTTCAGAATCAGTCCCGTCGTTCATATACCCCTCCTTCTTGGTCTTTACTATTATAATGGGAGAGAGAGTCCTTCATCTTTACTATTATAATGGGAGAAAGAGCCCTAGATGATTTTTCCAAAATTTTCATACTAACCTTACATAAAAACAAAATTTTGATTTAATGTTTTGCTTTAAAACCCAAACTACCCCTTCCCCTTGCCTTTGATTTAATTTCCAAACTACCCCTTGCTCATCTATCTATTTATAATCACAGCCAATCGTGATTGAACTCAAGGAGAGTTCAATCGCATGGGTTAACACGTGTCCCTTTTAACTCCTATTAACTGTGGTTAACTCCTTCCCCTCACTCTCACTGCATCGCACGTGCCATCTACTAGTTATTAAAAACTTGAAAAAAAATTAAATTTATCCCAATGTGTCAATGACTATTAAAAAGATATGTCAAGTGTATCAGATATAATATTCATAAGTTTTAAAGAGAAGTAAGATTGATGCTCTTTGTGCATATTCCTTAACTCAAAAAAAAATGTTACAAAAATTATTTGATATTATTTTATTGAACAAATAAAAAATTTAGCAATAAAATATATGGTGTGAATCAATAATTTACACCTTGTCTCTTGCCCTAGTGTGGGGTGTGGCCTCTCTCAGTAGAGGGATCTCAAGATCCAATCCTGGGCAATGAGTTGCAAGAACTCCAATCCCTAAGCTAATCACTAATTACATAGTTAAATAACATCCGAAGCAATTTTTTTTTTTTATAAAACCAATCGACCACCCATCTATTCAAGGAGTTGATATCAAAAATATACAAAGAATATACTTAGTATTTTGACTCACTTTTTATTTAATTTATATTATTTTATTAAAAACATAATAAAAGATAATTAGTAACATTTTGATTGGCTATGATCGAGATTTATGATTTGTAAGAAGAGTCATACTAACCTTACTCTCAGTAACCCGCAGGGGTGTAACCTAGTGGTCGAAGGACGAACCGTAAACTCAGAGGTCTCGAGATCGAATCTGAACTCTCCTCAATATCAGATGTATGAGTAGGGGTTTACCTATACATCAGGTGAGACTAGTCTAAGTCTGGGCCCAAGATATTCACGTTTACCAAAAAAACCTTACTCTCAATCATTTGTTACTCATCAAAAACCAACACCTGGTTAAAAAGCAAGCTGGCCGAAAACAAGCAATGCGTTGAACTTTGGTTGAGAGTAGAAATGCCTGAAAATAGGGCTAACACGACTCTTTGTAAAAACTATATATATATATAGTTAACATTAACCTTGAAGCTCGGTACAATCTCTAAAAAGTCTTATGCTAGCAAAATTACGATAAGAGCAATGCGAGTTCTATTTTTTGGTTGTCCATGTTTCAGTAATTTTTATACAAGAAGACATAATAAATGTGATGAGACCTGTAAAAATGTCATATTATTTTGTCTTCTTATAAGAAAATAGGGAAGGAGTGGATTAGCATTGCTCATATGATAAAATAGTTATTAAAAAAACAGGGGAGTTTATTAATCTTTGAGCATAGAGGGCCTGTATGTGTGAAAATAGAGACTAGAGAGGTATGCATGAATGTTAAATAACAGAAGAGAAGGGGGGTATTCCTAAATACTTTTCGCATCATAATCACCGGACTCCGTTATCTTCAATTCTCCCTCTCTCTCTCTGCAATAGAAAGCGACTCCTTAGCTACCTATTATTCCTCGAACCGCAGCCCCTGGCTCTCGATTGGGATTGCGTCTTTTGCAGGTGAGATTTCAGATCATCTCTCATGTTCTGCTATACATTTCTGCTAAAATCTCATGAACAAGAAGGGTTTTTGAATAAATTTAGTCCATCCAGTGTTGATCTTTAATCTCTTAAAGTTTCTCTGTTGATTAAAATTTGTGTTTTTTCAGTGAAAATCATCCATATTTGAATCCAGTGGAATTCATATAGTAGTTACCGGAAGATCAATAGATGTTGGAAATAATTTCCAATTTATAATTCTTTGTACATTGTTTCTTTTACTTTACATTGTTCTGAACATCTCAACTGAAGGTGTTTTATTTGTTCTGAACTTGGAATAAGATATCCATTTGGATTGGATTTGAAGGTGGTTCCTTAAAAAAAGACATAATCCATTTTTACTGGATTGACTCTTAATTTGGTTCATAGATCACTAATAGGTTACCTAACCCATACTCTGAAAGCCCTAGGGTGATTAAGGAGTGGAAAGCTAGGTTCATCTACATTTAAGGTCATAACAATCACTCAAGCCCGGATAGCGTCAATCATATGCCTTTGAATAGACTACATTTATGGCATCATTGGCAATGTTATGCAATCAAATGACAGTTCTACCAAAAAACTCCCAAATGAAAATCAAACAGGTTTAGGCATAGATCTCTAGGAAAATTTATAAAAAAGCGTCACTTTAAAAAGATAAAAAGTATTTTGCATACCAATTTCTATCGGACACCAAACATGTGTACACTTTGTTAATCTGAAGAAACTCTTGAAACCACACTTAATCACCAAAGCCTTCCCAGTATTCATTTTAGCTACTCTAAGTGCAAGTAAATCTAGCCTAACCATATTAAATTCATAGTCTTGCTAAAATTTTCCCCGATCTGAATAAATTAGGTCTAGTTCTTCCACCCTCCCATACAAGAGTCAAGGAGTATAGCAAAACAAAGTTTCTAAACATAAATGTTTTTTCAAAATACATTTTTTATAGGTTATAGGGCCTATGATGAAGGAACTGAATTCCATAAAAAGGAAACCCCCAAAATTAGGGGTTTTCCTATTATGTGCCCCACCTGGACCCCATTTGACCTACATGGGGCCATACACAATATTGTTGGCTTTATATCTCCTAACGGGCCCGTTCTTGAATGGGTCAGATTTACTTTAGGCTTTAGTTAGTTGTTGGGCTTAAATAAAAGTCCATTAGTATGCTATCTTACTATTTTCAGTTTACACTATTGTAATTTCCTCTTTGTACTATATTTTTGCCTACTTGTGTACTTGTTCTTCCCTCTTGATTAATATCTTTCTGATTATCGACAAAAAAAGTCCATTAGTAGAGTCTTATTTTATTAGATCTTTTTTTTAGAAGTCAAATATTCTCTTTAAGTTATTAAGAGAATAAGAGTCAATATTAGTAGGAGTTTTTAAGTTGGAATTAAAATAGGAATGTGAATTGAATTTTGGCCATCTCAATATAGGCCTTGAGTTGAGTTTTTGTTAGTTAGTTAAAGATTAAAGTCAATAAGATGAGCTTATTACTTTATAGCTTGTTGATGTTGAATAAGTGATTATTGATTGCTACTTGTTGGTATTGCTTGAGTGTTGGAATCAAAAGGTTGAAGAATCCCGAGTGGCCAAAACCTACACAAGGGAGATTTTGAGATTTGATCGATAACCATAGAACCAGGGTTTTATAGTTGCTGCCCAGCCCTATTGGGGTATATGGGCTGCGGCTGTAATGGAAAATGTTTAAGGGTAGCTACGGCAGCAGCTGGGGGTCTGCAGGGGTGGCCGGCATCAAGAGGGGAAGTGTAGGGGGGCTGTAGGTGCAGGAAATAGACTGTAAGGACTGGCAGAGGGCTGTGGCAGTAAATGAAGAGGACTGGTAGCGGTGTGGCAGCCCTAGGGGTGGCTGCAGGTGGCTACGGCAGAAAGGGAAGATGGGGGAAGGACTGCAGCTTTAGGGGAAGGGCTAGGGTCAACCCAAAGTGACACGTGGGTCTTCTTCTTCTTCCTCCGCCTATGATAAACCTGAAAATTCTTTTGATGCTGAACATCCACATCAAAACCTTATTGAAATTTCTAATTAAGTTGACATGCTCTTTAAGGATATAATGCTAGAATTGGAAATATGCTAATCACAATAACAAATCATAAATTGAAACTTTCCAACTCGAGTAACAAACCAACAATAGAAATATTCTAATTCAATTTAGATAATATTCACCTAGAAATAATTTGCTAATTTTGGAAAAAGGAACTACCAAAAATAACAATAATCACCAAAATAGCAACAAATAGTAAAAATGAAAAATGACCTAATTTTCTAGTGTAGGGCAGTTGAACCCACTTGGGGTGCCTATGCATCCCTTTGCATGGGATCAAGCCGCAAATAGTTTTAAGCATGGTAACTCAAATTTTTTTGGGGGATTTTTGCATTTTATGATTTTTGTTTTCTGATTTTTTTGGAATTTTTTGAAAAATTTAAGCTCATGGAGGGATGGAGCCTGGTAGGGGCAAGCTTAGACTAACTATAGAGGATATCCAAGAGGCTAAAGAGTCGAACAAAATTTAGAAAATTCAGAGTAAATTGAAAAACCCCAGAACAAAGAGCTTTTTAGTCCAATTCTTGAGACAATGGTGCTGGAAAAGGAATATATGCTAGTGGTAATCATAGTGCCACCAACATGAAATTAGCCAGAACAATGACTTGTCGGTAATCATATCGGGCCAATATGGAATATAACGGAAATTGTAGTTATCGCCTGAAATAACAACAGCGTGCAATAAGGAAGAATTGGTATCGGTGAGTGTTCCAAACAGCGCCAGCTATAGTCCTGATTCTATGCTTCTCTACACATTGAACTAACCTATTACCCAGTACTTGTCTAGGCCATAACTTAGTCTTCTGGAATCCAAGTCTGTCCCGATTTTTTTCTACTAACTCAAAATTTAACAAAGAATAAAATATTAAAATTTGAAGGGAAAATTCAAAGGACTCGGATCCTTGGGTCCAAAATAACTCTAAAGCTATAACTACAAGGTTCCTAAGTTGATCTTAGAAATGAGATTGGAAGGTTAAAAATATCTTGATAACAAAGTTCAAAGGTTGATACATGTGATAAGGGGCTGATTGCGCCATACAAAGATCAGAATGAGGCATGATCAACAGTGCAAACATGCCTGATTGGAAACACCATAGCCAGATTCACCATGGCCAGATTTGATCTCTGGCTAAAATCAAGTCCAGAGATCAAATTTTGGCAATTCCAATTTTGTTTGCCCACCAGATCGAATTTTAAAGAGAAATGGATTGAATTAAACTTGTGATTAAATCTAATCTAAGGTCCAAAGTCAAAGAAAGGCAGAATTAAGCACCTTAAAAATTGGGGATCATCATCCACCATTTACCATAAAATCTCCAAACTTCTCATGTATTTCTCCTTATGCAATGAAAAAACAAAAGAGAGAGAGAGAGAGTAGAAGAGGGAGAATAATAGAACAAAATTCTACTTACATTGGATTACTTATAATAATCATATGGCCACTAGATGTGGGATGAAATGTAATCCAATATAGTATGAAAGCATCTCCTCCCTAATACAAGTTGATTTGAGAAGATGTAGAAGAGAAAATGGAGAATTTCCCTGTGAAATTTCTAAAATAGCAATTAAAATCTTCTAGGGCTCCTTTAAGGTATGAGAGTTGGAACAAAATCGGGAACCTTAAGGATTTTTTATAGATGCTCAATGGTTCAAAGAATGGCTGTTTCTAATTTATATTCGAAAAGTCATAAAATCTGGAAACTGTAGGTGGCAGTTGTCGCGACCCAAAATACCCCCTAGGAGTTGGGATACTTTGGCATTGTGAACTCATTACCAAACCATCCTATACAACCTATAAATCCTGTACAACATATAAAACATATGATAGCGGAAAACTTTTTCTTTCTATACATATCGTAATCCAAGTTTATAAACATAACCAAAATACTTTAATCCAAGTTTATAAACAAAACCAAAATAAAGAGTGAACAACTTCACTTAACAAAATTTATATACAAGTCTCTCCCCCTCATCACTCATAATGGGGCCACCTAACAAAGGTCCTCTACTCCTCCTGAGCTCTCTGCTCCTGAAGACTACCCCAAGTCTCCTCCTCTTCAACATACTCTTCCTTGGCCCAAGGCTCCTGAGGACGCTCGCCACAGATGTTGAAGGGAACTGCCGACATAAATATGTGCGGCTGAGTATTGAATACTCCGCGTATACAAACCACTAGATAGTAATGTCATAAACAGTAATACAGTATATGTCGCAGTTTAATCATTTCACATGCAATCCTGAAATCAAAGCGCGAAAAACAACATAATATCATGTGCATATATCTCGAAAAATATTCTCGAAAAACATCTTCTTATCATCTTTTATCTTTGCATATATAAGTATTTAAAATACCTTGGTATTCATCTTTTATTATCTTCTCATGTACGAGTATTTAAAATACCTTGGTATTCATCTTTTGCTACTTCGGGAGTCGGACAACTAGTACCTGTACCTACGTAAGTTGGGTGGCTTAATATTATCCTCACCTTGGCTACCTTCGGAGTAGATGACCAGTATCCATTTCCCTTCCGGGTAGCCTGCTATCATCGGAGTCCGATGCCAGTATCCATTTCCCTTTCAGGCAGCCTGCTATTGTGCCTCCCCGTCAGCTTTCACCATATACTTCCTGTACTTCTTGTGACCTCTTTTCCCTCTTATACTTTCCATATACTTCTTATGTTTCTTGTACTTTCCTCTTTTTATTCTTGTATTACATCTTATATACTTATACTTCTTCTTTTGGATACCTATAATTTGGATTTTGGAAAAACCTCGATCATGCATATGCATATGTGTCAGTGTAGCAATTGTGATTCTGTGAATAATATGGCAGACAAAAAGGAAACACTTTACATATAGTCATATAGCCAATACTCAACATAATTCATCCATCACAATAGCCCATATACAATTAAATCACACCATTCCAATTACATCGAAAATAAGGTTTGTCTCATTTGTTTTTTCCAAAACTTATGTCTTTTAACATGCTTTTCATCTTTAGATACTAAATATGGAACATCTAACTATTTACCATCTTTTATTCATTGGTTAAAGGCATAACATCATCACAAATTAACTCACATCACAAATCATAGGATTTTATCTTGATTTAGAAAATGGCTTATGTAATTAAAAGCTAGGAGAGTGTGTTTACGCATATACAAGGCTATATATCTATATTTATCAAGAAACTATGCATCTCATTCATGGTTTATGGAATTAGGATCTAGTAGAGTGTATCTACCTTAGAAGATCAAATCTCTTTGATCAAACACCTGAGAAGGGTTGAGAAGCTTGAAGAAGCCAAACCCAAGCTTGAGGATGATGCTCTAAGCTTTGAGGAAGAAGGTCCAAGCTTCGACGGCGCGTGAGGATGAGATCCAAGCGTGAAGAAGCTTTGAAGGCAAGGATTTGGGCTCCTCCTTGATCTTACAAGAAAACCCCCTTTTGGAAACCTAGGTTTTCTCCCTTTTCTCTCAAAATGTTCATCTCTAAGTGTTAGAACCCTTGGACCCCCGAAAATTGGGTATATATAGTGTTAGGTTAGTGAAAAAAACCAAAAAAAAAAAGGTGTCCGTGCAATCTCGCTCGAGCAGACTTGGGTCTCGCTCGAGCGGGCTGCTCCCTGGACTCAAAAAACGTTGTTTCAGTCATGTTCGCTTGAGTGGGCTTCCATCTCGCTCGAGTGAGATTTTCTGCAAAAATGTGCTTCAGTGTTTCGGCCATAACTTTTGACTAGCTTATTAGATTTTGACGATTCAACTTACGTTGGACTCTTCATTCAAAGGGAAATAATTTTGTATCTAATGGATAGATCCTAATTTTGAGTTTTTAATTACTTAAATGGGCTCTAAAGACGACTGGTCTGAAA
The DNA here is from genome assembly GCA_015143295.1 of Tetracentron sinense. Taxonomy (NCBI): domain Eukaryota; kingdom Viridiplantae; phylum Streptophyta; class Magnoliopsida; order Trochodendrales; family Trochodendraceae; genus Tetracentron; species Tetracentron sinense. Next base: position 23,070 of record JABCRI010001200.1, read on the forward strand.
ATGGATTTCAGTAGCCCAGATTTTCAACAGACCCGGTTTCGGAAATCCAACTTTTAACTCAACCCCGACTCAAAATCTGGAAAAATGATAAACATAAACCTCAAAGAGGGTTCTAATACCTTTCCAAAAATTCAAGAATCACTCGATTCTGAGCAATGATGACTAAACTAGAGCTTCTTAAAGTTAAGGGTATGTTAAGACATACCACTTTAACAATCGGAACATTTCGAGTGCTTTCACACTCTTTTCCCTTGGGTCCAACACCTCATGACTCGTTCCCCATAGGTTTGTTACCCACCTCGATAATCATTGAATTTACACCAATATGCATGAGAGGCCCGACCTCTTTATGCCTCACGCACTAGCACTATTCACCGCACCATTCACTTACAACCCATTAAGCACGGATGGTATTTATATCCTTGCTTTTATCCACTTAGAGTATCTTTATACTCTCTTTTTGAGACTCAAAACATGTACCTAAAACCCTCACTTGACTCACCATAATACCAAAAACACAAAGGAAGGCCTCAGGCCTTTACACACACCATATAAGGGCACTATTTACTAACACTGTTTATAACACAGTGAACTTGGTTCTGGGGTTCTATAGCAGTAATAGGATTACTGTGAATAACTACCAACACCCTCCTTTAGTGTTAAAAGGAAGTTGGCGGTAGTTACTCTACCGCTTACTTTGAACACTCGTGTTGGGTTCCAAAGGACGTGAGGAGGGCCCATGGGGTGGGTCTGTGTAGAGGGATAATGTCAGTCGCGTGGTTAATAGTCCCTCTTTTTGAATTTAAAGTTGGCAAGGGGTCCGAGGTTAGGTTTTGGAAAGATGTGGTGTGGCACCATGAAGTTGCAGAATGATTTTGGTACCATGTTTCGCCTAGCCATGGATAGGTCATAGTAACAAAGTTCTCGAATAATTCCCGAATTGTACCCGAACTAAGGGTGCCGTTTAAAAAGGCTTCTTTTTCCCGAACTAACGAATAATTCCCGAACTGACGAATTATTCACGAATAATTCCCGAACGAACGAATTATTCCGAACTTATGCCGAACTTATTCCGAATGAAGATTTCTCACAAATTATTCGTTCATACTTATTCATAATTCTAAAATAAAAATGAGGGTAAAATGAATTTTCTATTAGCAATAGAATTATTACTAATAACTCGAGACTTATTTCACATTGAGAAATCTTCATTTGATTGAAATCGCCAACTGATAGAAGAATGAGAAAACTCTATTCGAGTAAGCTATTTTAGGATTTTGATTACATTCGATTGAATTGAGAGAAAAAAGATAATTTTGCAAGCTGGTTAGTCTGTTGAATTTCCACTGAACTAAGAGAAAATAAGATTTGTGTTATTTATTCTGAGCTATTTCAATATTTTGCTAAATAACTATGTTATGCCAAATAAATACACTCATATATTGTTTTTCTGATTTTATCTATTCAGATTATTTTTCTCGTTTTTATATATTTTTTAATTGCTTATATAATTTGATTTGCATATACAAACATGTAATCTAAATTATTCTTTTTTCTTAAATTACATAAAGCTTACTTAAGCCTTATGTAATTTTTTTCTTGAGTTTGCGAGTTTACATAATGCTTGTTTTTTAGAAATTGGAATAAATGTTAACATAGTAAGAGATGTCAATACATATAGATTGGTAGATGAATAAGTTGGCATCACGTTCTTATTTTTTATAATTATTAATTTTTATTTTTTCGAACTTATCCCGAACTTAACCCGAATTTGCCGATTTTTTCCCTTTTTTTTCGAACTTAACCCCTGCCGAATAATTCCCGAATCCGAACTTTGTTACTATGGATAGATGTAATATCTTGACCCAAAAAAAAATATATATATATGGGCCTAAGTAAGCTATGGACCAAAAGCCCAGCTTATTAGTTATCCAGTTTAATTTACGATAGAGATGAATTTATTTAGATAAGGTTTGTTTAGATTAGGTCTCTTTTTGAAGTTTAAATCTATTTTAAAATTTTAAAACACTAATCATAAAGGAGGGAGATAAAGAGAGAAATCGTAGAGAAATAAAGGAGAATGAAGGAAGAGGTAAAATTTTAGGGTTTTTCTTATTCTTCTTCTAGGTTTGCTTCACATTCTGATTCATAATCTCTTTCACTTATCTGATTTATTTATTCTCTTTCTATAGACTAAGTTTTGAATAGTATTACTTTCCGCGTAGATCAAGCCAGGGAAAATGAGTGAAGAGATTGAGTTGAAAGTCTCTTAAAGAAAAAGGTTAATTCAAAAAATTAACAAAATACTCGGGTAGGTTTTCCTTCTATTTTATCTTATTAGGTTTTCTTTGTAATGAATTAATTGTACAAAAGTTGAATAAATTATTTTAATGAATGATTCCTAAAAATTGTATAGTTTAATAAATCTCGGTAAAATTATCATGAATGGTAGAAACTGTAATAAAATCTCATTTTGGAGTATTGATAAATTAGCATGTCTTATATGAGTTTAGATTAAGTAGGAAATTGTGAAATTGTTTTAATTACTAATTTGGTATACTATCTATAAAAATTTAATGTTCTCATTTAATTGAAAATTATTTAGGTAATTGGGTTGGAATCTGAAAATTAGTGATGTTAAACAATTTTTGATAAATTTATATTTGATGCTTTGAAATGTTATTCGAGACCGGTTAGTATTGTAATCATGATAATTCTGTCTTGAGATAACTTGTAGTTGAGATATGCTAAGAGCATAATAATATTGAAAATATGTAGCATGATATGAACTGTGACATCATGCATTAATGACGGTTCTATGATGCTGTGGGTGAGAGCCCCTAAAATGACGAGCAAGCCAAGATCATGGGTCCTTGGGCGAAAGACCCTAAAGCCTCCGGAGAAGATCCTTTGCAGTTGGACCGAAGTGGAGATAAAATCAGTGATGATAGTGAACTGGGCTAGTGCGAAAACCGGGCATCATTTGCATACATCATTTCATGTGCATATCATTTCATTCTCATGGCATCGCATCCATGTGTAATTGAGGTTATACATTAACTCATTAAAGTTTCTTTTATTTATTATTTATTGAAGTTATGTATTGCTTTCAGGTTGGAATCGAGAAATGAAAATTTTACTAATTAAATAAACTGTTGTTAAACTATTATAATAGCACTTTCATTATAAATGAACTTGATAGGATGACATAGAACTGAAATTCTATGGAGTGTTGAGCTCAGCCCTATTTTTATATCAAAAGTTGTAGGTTTGAAAAATTGAGTGGCTAAAGCCTAGGATGAAGATGAAAACTTTATATTTAAATTTTAAGTTTAGTTTTCTTTTAGTCATTTGGATGTATGAGAAGAATTTGAATAATTGTTTTTGTTTAACATTGATGCTTAGAATGTGTGAATTTCATTTATAGATATTGTAGTTTGATTTTCTGAAAAGATTAGTTAAAGTATGAGACGTATTAGAATCAAATTTAAAGTGAAAATATTAAATATTCCTCCCTGTTAGAATGATTATGAAATTTTGTGTGTAAATACTAGACTGATGGAGGAATCATCCTATAAAATTTGAGATGAAAATAATATAATTTACTATTTTTAATAAATGTATTTCTGAACGTGATATTTCAATAGATAGATTTAGTCGTGAGATGAGTTGAATTATAAATTATTATTCACCTTAATTTGTAAATGATTTTAATGATTTATTTTTCTTTTAAACAAGTATGATTAGTTATATTTCAAGAACAATTAGTTTCGAGACGTTTTAATTTGTATTTTATTTATGGTGAATTATTTGGTTAAAGGTGTCGAGTTTGCCAAAATTTTCAATTGCAAGAGAGTTGGGTTAAGGTTAATATTTTATGAGTGATATCATTGATTCTTAATCATAATTTATTTTAATTAAACTATTATTAAGCTAGCTGTCTAGGAATATAAAATTGTCATAATTGGAATTGTACCCCGTTAGAAATGAGTTTTTGAATATCAAGTGGTACATCTGTGAGAAATTAAAGCTTAAAACTCTATCGATAAATAAGGGCAAATTGATATGCTTTATTGGTTTTACTATTCGTTATTTCTTCGCTTGTCTTTTCTTTTTCCTCACGTTCCAAAGTCTTGGAGTTCAAGACGGGCACGAATCATGGAATATGATTTGGATCATGGAATATGATCTGGATCATGGACTCCGGATTTTAGGGCGTGACAATAGGGGGATGCGGTAGTCGGGGATTGCATTGATAAGGAGGATGAGGGGGTCACTTAGTATCCTAAGCTAAGGAGATGGTTAAATGATTGGGAGATTGTCTAGTTTAGCAGTTTGCTAGAGCGACTAGGGATGCGATCTCCGGTCTCTCAGGGCCTAAGACTGTAGGTCTTGGTTTAGAGGCAACAAGGGTCGTTATTCAATAAGATCTCTAGTTCAGATGCTCGGGCCGAGTCTTTCTGCCTGCTTCTCTCATCGGACTGTGTGGAATCTGGACATTCCATCTAAAGTATTTTTTTCCTATGGAATGCGGTTTTGAATAAAATATTCACATGTGATCACTTGAAATCTAGAGGGTGGAAGATGGTTAACCGTTGTTTTATGTGTCTCCAAGCGGAAGAGTTAGTAAACTATCTACTCTTGTACTGTCCTATCGCATGTGAGATTTGGAGTTTCTATCTTTCTCGAATGGGCGTGGATTGAGTCTTTCCCTCTTCCTTTCACAACTTCTTATTTGGTTGGAGATTGGTAAGTGGGGATGGTTCAACGATGGCCATATAGCCAATTTTTCCATGTGCTATAGCATGGTCCATTTGGAGGGAGAGAAACGAGAGTTTTCGAGAATTCTTCATCATCCATCTATCATCTCCATTCTGGAACTTGTTTATTGGTAGATCGATGTTACATGGGGGTAGTTAGGTGGCAACCAAGGAATATTAGGGTTGCCATTTGTGTTTTGTCATGTCATGCGTATTGGTTCACGACCTTGTGAACTATGAGCTGACTTTATACTTGTAACTTTGCTTAGCCATCTTTTTATATATATATTGCTTGGATTGTCGATTAAAAAAAAAAAAAAAAACCTTGAACAGAATTGCTAAATCTGAATTTTGACATTTTCTTCTTTTGATTATAACATTCATTTTTTATTTTTAGCAATTCCTTTTAAGATGAATATGCACTATTTTTCAAAGATTTATTTCCTTTAAAGTTCTTTCAAACACCCAAACTTTTTAGCCCCAAACCCTAATTTTCAAAATGCAAACTGAGGGTGACATGTGTCACTCTTTGATTGGTTTAAAACTATTTTTCCCTTTCTAAACCTATTTAAGTTTGAAAAAGGTATGATTTTAGCCGATAAATATTTGTTAGAAAAGATAAAATAAAAGTGTCATTTTTTGAATTTGATAAGGGTATTTTGGTAATATCTCAACTTAGGGGCATTTTGGCCTTTTGCATAAGTTAGGGGCATTTTGGTCGCTTCTTCTGGAGATTCTTGAAGGTTTCTCTAGTAGCCTAGTAGGTCACAAGAGGTCCTATCCTATAGGAGTGTAAAAATAAGGTGCTTATAACATCTTTTACGAAAATTTTAGTTACGTCCTGAATCATTTGTGTACTTAACAGATTGACCTAGACTTGTCAGATTAACATGAAATCGGATGAGACCTAAAACTTTACTCATAGATTGTGACCTTGATTTTTGAATTTGATAAATTATCAAAATACCCGTTGACATATTGTATTTGGGAATTTTGATAATTATGGTCGATCCCTTTATTAAATCAAGGCTAATACTTATGGGCTACATCAATTTGGTATTAGAATGAAACTTAGAGCTAGATCACTTAGTTCCAATACTAATTCAATGTCATGGCCAAGATTTTTTTTTTGATTGATGATAAAGAGAGATTCAATGTCATGGCCAAGATAGTGAACAATTTAAGGGAGATACACAAGAAAAGCATGATAATTCACCGAGATGATAGGATGCACTCGAAAGAGCACCTGCAATCACTAAGGGAGTGCAGTGAATTTTGACATAATCCAAAGTGGCTGTTTATGAAAATTGGTTTCATACAAAATCTGCCATATTAATGTACAATGTAGGGATCAATGTCTGAAGTTCGTCATTAATGATGACTGCAATGTGAATTTTGTTTCTAATGTGCTTATTTACAGGTTGAAGTTGAAAAGTGGGGGATTAAATAAACGAGTCCTAACATGAAAAGATTAAGACACGGAGTCTCCAGAAGTATATGGAATGTGGTCCATTCCATCATTTCAAAGATTTCAAAATAAACTTTTTGGGACCAACTCGGAGTCTCAGACTACATAAGTATTTTCATGCCCATCATGAATTACCCGTTGGTCGTACATCCATGGATGTACTAAAAACAATTGTGTAGCTTTCATAGGCCTGATATCACACCATAATTCTTCTGTGTAGTTGCCAAGTTTGAGGGTTGCTAGATACCTTGTATTAGTCTTCACCTATTAATCTCTAACCCATGCAACATGGTATAGGTGTGAGTGTCTCTCCATCTTTAATGCAAGTTTTTCAAAGGCTTCCTTTGAAATAGCATTGACTTCGCTTCCACTGTCAATCACCATTCTTGCTGATTTACCTCCACAAGTCACTCTTGTACGAAATATGTTGTGTTTCTTCCAATATCCAGTCTCCTGTATCTTCTCTGACGCTTAGTCCCTAAAGTTCATTTTGAGATGCTTCACGTTCTTCACTTTTTTCTTCTGCATTCACAAGATTATTAGTCCTCGATTAGGTTAATGCATTTTTTTTTTTGCATCGACTTGAAAAGTGTCCTTGACCTTCACAACTGCGACACCTGATTTTTAGAAATCCAACTTTTGCTTGTCCCTTTCAGTTCCTCAATGAGGAATGGTTGACACATATAGATTTCTTAGCAACTTTTCTCTTTTGGCGGTTATCTTTCACTTACAAAACAACTTGATATGCTTCACTAACAGTTCATATACATATCGTAGCAATTAGGGTTGTAAACGAAGCGGATTCGGACCGGATATTGGTATATCCAAATTCGTATCCGATTATATATCCGGATATCCAAATCCGAATAAATATCCGGCGGATAGTGAAATATGATATCCGTATCCAACTCCGATTAAAATATCCAGATTCGGATAGTATCCGATTAATTTTAAAAAAAATTAAAAATATAAATTAATATTTAAAAAATGTAAAAATATATAAATTTTTATTAAAAAAAATATATTTTAAAGGTTATGTTAATTTTATAAATTTAAAATATATTATTTACATATATTATATAATCGGATGGATATTTATCGGATCAGATATAACAGTATCCGAATCCGTATCCGATTATAAACGGATAGTATTTCACTGTCTGAATCTACTCCACCGGATACCTATCCGGATAATTATCCGACTAAAACGGATTCGGATACGAATTGGATACGGATAATATCCGCATCCGTTTACAGCCCTAGTAGCAATGCCATTTTGAATTTTGAATTTCAAACTTGAGCGATATTGTGCTGCTAAGATCTCTTTAGATTCTCCTACATCTGTCTTCAGCATGTAACCATAGAATTTTGTAGTATGTTTTGTGACAGAAACTTCGTGTTGTTGTAGGTTTGTAATTACCAAACTTGCATGTATAGTCTTTGTTGGTATCGGTCAGTAAGAATTGGTTTTTCAGCAACATTTTTAAATCGTCCTAAGTTTTGGTTGTCTACGATCCATTCGTCGATAGTTGTCTTGTACTTGGGACCTCCAAGACATTGCAGTTCCTCACAATTTTGCACAAGTGAATTGCACTGTGCTTATGTTAATCCGTGCAACGAAAAGAAACTTTCTAGACTTGTGATCCAGTCTAAGAAAATACTTGGATTCATCGTACTGTGAAATTCTGGCACTTCTAGTTTAACGGCACAATCTCCAGCTTCATATGTAATATATGGCTGGTGAACATGGTCAATCTTCCTCTTCCATCATAATGATATTACCTACCGAGTCCTATGCTTAGTTATTAAGTCGGGGTTGAGGAATTATTCGTCTAAGGAAAAGTTCAGAAAAAATAGGCAAAATTAAAAAAAATTCAGAAATAAATCAGGAAAATGTTGGACAAGATATGAAAAAAATATAAAATAAGATTACTTATTATTAAATTATAGCCAAATATATTTCATATATTAGATCTTTATTCGGGATTTTTTCAAAAAGTTGTAAATAATCCGTGTTTAAATCGCAAGATTTGTGATGTTTGAAAAAGTCACTATTTTTTTTGAAAAGTCGTGAATACTTCATGAATTAATAATTCGATGAAAAAGTTGGGTATTATTCAGGACTTTTTGGAAAAAAAATTGGAAAACCTTTGTAATTATGCTTGTTCTAGGTTTATAATTGTCAACGCTGTTTTGTATTTCTTTTGACATATAGATCCAAAATAGTCATCCTCAAATTGAATTGATAGGGATATAGAGGTTTCTTACAGTTCAGGAAGGAATGATGGGCATAGTTGACATAGTTCCTGTGTTGACTAAGAATGGGAATTTTTGTGGTGTTTGTAAGTTCTAACATGTTGCATAAATGTTATGAAATGTGTCAGGGCCGATATATTGCCAACCATGTCTAATGACCATATCGTGTCTTACATTGTGGATGTTGATATATGGCATACGACATGTTATCATATCTCAATTTTTAGAACCATGGGGCGAGTGTAGAGACCCTCATTTTGTACATGTCCTTTAGAAATTTGGTAGATCCATGATCCTTCTCATGCAATGTCTTTTATTCTGTCTTTTGAAGCTTCAACCAGTAGTTTCTTTCTTCCACCATTTTATTGTCTTGACTGAAATGTACTCCCAATTAATCCACATGAAATTCGACAATGTTACTTTCCGGTGTACATAAGTAATTCCTTTGAAGAGAAATATGCCACTAATACAAGTTCAGTTTGATCCATTCTCTCATTTGTGATTGAACTGCTTGTATAAACGAGCTGATAATTATGCAATTGGTGAGAAATCTTCTATAAACTTGGAGGCAGTGTTGATAAACATTGACTATATTGCTGTTAAAGAACTGCTGTGATACCAAACAGATGCAAGTCCTAAAGCTTTTATCAATCAAAAGCTATTTGAAATGAGGAACAAATTATGAATGGAAGTAAGCTAATCATTGACAATAGCTAACGAAGAAAATGAATCATATCTCGAGACATATTATCTCTGCTTTAAAACACTTTCGAAAACACACGAAAATTGAATAAAAATTATAACTAATTACCCATGGGTAATTTTCGAATGCATAGAAATCCCTAAACCCTAGATATAGACAGACCCCTTTAAAGTAGTTTTTAAACCATCTTGAATCCTGTTTTTACTTATGCCTCATGCACCTTGAGGTCTTAACACTCGCCTCACGCTTTCACGTTTTAAAACATTGATATAAACATATTAATTGCCAATTCCTTGGGATTCTTGATGCATCAGTGGTGGTAGTTTAAAGGATGCTCGCAGGAGCTATTGTTTTGTGTTTGGGAGGAGAGGAATAGGTGGGAGTTTGATAGGCTCTCCCATCCGAAAGTGGGCATTTGGGTTCAGGCCACCAAGCTTCTGCAGGAATAGTGGCCCATTAGGGTGGATTTTGAATTTCATGAGTTGCCCTTTTTTATGGCTTAGTGGAGATGGTCCCAATTAGCACCTTATGACCCTTGTTGGATTGTTTTTTTTTTTTTTTAAATTCGCTAACTGCCGTGTGAAACTTCTATTGTACTTTTCAGTATTAATACATTATCCTTTTCCGATCCAAAAAGAAACATATACTTGCTAAGCAAAAAGACTATAATAAGCAAGAAACACCTTTTTTATACTAATAAAATTTGAATATTACTCAGTCCTGATCTATTTCATTTCCATTATACCCTAGCTTAGAGTTGAAATTTTTTGAATAGTTTTATGTATTATGTTTTCGTAAACTTACCTTATCCACAATAAAAATCCCCTTTCGTTCATCTCTTTTATTTAAACTAAAACATATTTCATCTCATCCTATTCTCCCCTTGAATGTCAGACTATGAAATCTCTTCCAAACGCCTGATGCTGAATTCTACTCTATATGGAGCATTCACTTGGTTCTATAAGGTTGTCCCGGGTCACACTAGATTGATGTAGTTAAGTCTGTTCAAATATGCTTTTAATTTTTACTGCATTCCCAACTTTTGCTGCAAGTGGAAATTAGTGATACAAAACTTTCTCAGAGTGTACTGGCAAAAGAGAAACCTAGCTGTAGTTGCATTAAGTTGGGTTCATGTAATGTTATGCAAGTACATGCATCCAATTCTATTCATGGTAGGGATTGACCAAGATGGCAATCGATAGGTTGCTCTTTCAAGAATATGATCAATCGTTAGTTGCAAGTTCATTATATACTATTCTCGATTGATCCTATATTTCAATTTATTGCAGCTTTCCTACACGCAATGCAATTTTTTTTTTTCCAAGCTTCTTCAGACATGAATGATCTTTGCCAAGTTGCAAGTTTCACCAAACATAGCTGATTGAAAAAGCAATAAGATTTCCTTGTCCATGGTTAGATAGAAATTACTTATATTTGCATTCTCTTTTTTCCACTTGATCATTGGGTTAATATCAACTTTTGGCATGAAGCCTATAGGGCTGCAGATGTTCAAGCCTGTAGTGTCAAGTCTGAGTTTATGTTTCGTCCATCATATTTTTGTAGCTGTCTTTTTTGGATTTATGTTTTATTCATCGCATTTTGGTAGCCTGTCTGCTTGGGGTTCCAAGCCCAGCTTTCCTATCAAAACGTCTCTTTCCTATCAAAGCAAAAAAGAGGAGACTTTTTAAAATAGTCTAGGTCTCTAGTGAACCCTAGGGGGTTAATGCTGACAAACTATGGTCTAATCAGACAATCTAAAATCATTTGATCAAACTATTTTTTCCCATGCATCTCCTATAGGATCCACCTTAAAATCTAACGGATCCCCAAATGACATGCCATGTGTTGAATTTTCAGATGGACGCCATCTACAACTTGTTGTGAGTGGCACCTTTTAGACCCACTCCCTATACATATAATATATAAATTTTTGGATATTACTGAATCTAGAATCAATTTTCGGCACATATTCTAACACACATGTTCTTGTGTCAAAGGTACTCGAAATTAAGTTTACATGGCTACAACTGCTGAAATTTGTGATGCAAACCCACAGTTAATTGTAAGTGGTGAACTCCGGGCACTCCATCCGGTTTTTCAGATATATGGGCGGCGCCAAGTTTTCTCTGGACCAATAGTTACTCTCAAGGTATTTGAGGACAATGTTCTAGTTCGTTCCTTTCTTGAGGAGAGAGGTAACGGTAGAGTTCTTGTCGTTGATGGAGGTGGAAGCATGAGGTGTGCAATATTAGGAGGAAACCCTGTCCAACAAGCTCAGAACAACGGATGGGCTGGTATAGTGGTTAATGGATGTATAAGGGATGTTGAAGAGATTAATGGGTGTGATATTGGAGTGAGAGCTCTTGGTCCCCATCCAATGAAAGCCAATAAGAAGGGGATGGGAGAGAAACAAGTTCCTATAACCATTGCTGGCACACGAATCTGGGATGGCGAATGGCTCTATGCAGACACTGATGGAATTCTGGTTTCTAAAATGGAGTTATCAATCTAAGCAATCCCTTCCAAGATTGTAAGTGTAATGCTTATTTCTTTAGTTAATTTTCAAACTTTTAACAACCTGTTGTGTTCTATAATTGATATTTGCAAGGATGATTATTTCTCCTAACCAAGTTTATATAAATAAACTTGTTCAATTTCTTTTCAAGCTGATCATATCAATGCACATTAGCAGATATAGAAATGCTCAAATCGTCATTGTTATTAAAAAAAAATGTCGAGGCATCAAATCTCCACACATTTGCTTTCATCCTCACTCCTTACTATGCAAGGGGCAACATTGGGTCATACAGAGCGTGAAAAGATTTACAGTTTGGACCCAACATTTTAACTGTCCCAAAATCCCAGCACCTTGGACGTGTCAGAAGTGAAACTATTCAGATGGTCGTAATTCTGATTTGTTGGCATTTTTCCGGACTTCAATTCTTCTAGTAACTAAAATAATGCAACAATAGCTGTGACAGAGTTGGGAGGACAATTACTCATTAAAAAGGTAATGAAAGTTGAGAGATTTAGGACTTGTTGGTAGTTGTTTCCATTATGCATGGCTAATCAGGTTTTTAGTGTTCTCATAATCAAAAACTCACCTGTAAGAAGAACGCCCATGTCCCATATGTCTAATTTCTGACTACAGCTTTTGTTTTCTCTCGACACTATAGGTGCATCCAAACAAGCCCTTAGAACTCATGGGGAAGATTGAAAATTATAGAAGAATGCTAACAATACTCTCACTATCCCTACAAGAGGAGTGCTAGCCCCAGTAGCATTTACTCCAATTTTTCCAGAGACGCAAGACTTGGGCTAACACGTGGTGTTTCATATTTTAACACTTGAAAAAAATAAAAATCAGAGAAAGTTTGACATTTGTAGCCACCCAGTTGCGTCTGGGGCTAGCAAAATCCATCCCTACAATGGATTAATACATCTCTACATTTTCTCTCTATCCCTATTACTTATGGGGCCTACAAGTGGGTGGGCGGATACCGTCATTTGTTTTGTATTTATCTAAAAAGGGTGAGAGCAGGGATTGTGAAAGTATGCTCAGCACTAAAAAATCTATCAAGGTATATAACAAGTAATGTGGGGAGGTTTTAGGATGATGGAGATGGTAGATCATGTAAAGATTGTTATGGAATAGAAGGCCTAACATCCTGTTATGGTGTACATAATTTGTGTGTGTGTATGTGTGTGAGAGAGAGCCAAATTTTGTGAATGCCCTACGGTTGGAAGCACCTCCAAAAACAAAGATGGTGCTTACCCTCTTCATCTGTTTAATTCATAGCAGCATGCTCGTGTAATTAGCTACTAGTAGAGACCTCTGGTGTGAATAAAAAATAAATAAATTTTCATGCACTCTTTATTCCTCTTATCTCAATCCCTTAAAATCTCTTAAATGGATTAATACATCTTACATTCTCTTTATTCCTATTACAATTCCTTAAAATCATTCTAAGGATTGGTGTTTGGAGATCAAAGATGAGAGTCTCATTTCCTTATATTATAGTATAGATACCGTCAAACTTACGGGGATTCCCGTTCATGCTCTGAACTAGCCAACTAGGTAACATCCACTTGACTTTTTTGCACCTATGTTTTTTAAAATGGAAGGGCATTTTCTGTAATTTGACCTAAATTTTAGAATCCAAATCTCTTGAATTTCTTTGGGATGGTCAGGCCTCAGGACTAATCACGAGTTATGAGTGACACTGGAGTGATGTCAGCATCATTTTTATTAATCTATATTTGAACTCTCAAATTTTCTTACTTTTGTCTTAATTAAATGGTTCCAGCCCCACCAAAATCTTAGATTTATTTATTTCTCACAAAAAATACAAAAAAATGAGAAGTTAAAATTTTAATTTGCAAATCTACTTTTTTTTTGCAAATCTACTAATTGCACCCTTTGTTCCCTATATAGAGCTATACAATGAATAGTTACCAAAGTGTAATGAAGTGCAGGGGTTGAGGGGAGTGACGCAAGCTAAAACATCAAATTTAAAGAAAGTTCGTCCCTCTCTAAGAGCCAACATTTAATCTACTGCTATGTTTGTTTCGACCTAAAATAGCAGAAAACAAATCAATTCCGTGAAAAATGTTAGCTATGTGTGTTTGTTCGTACGTAAAATCTCTCGTAAGTAAAATATTTTATGGAAAATGAACTATTTTTGCAGAAAATGACTTGCATTTCAAAAACAAGTAAGTCATTTTCCCAAAAAATCCCGACATCTTAAAATATTTTTTTTAAATTACAAAAATATCCATTATTAAAAAATTATATATATATATATATATATATATATATATATATATATATATATATATATATAAATTTCAAATGTTTTACTTTTAAATTCTTAAATTTTTTATCGAAGATATTCCACCTTATTTTCAAGAAAGCAACCAAACAACAAAAATTGAGTAGAAAAATCATCTTTTACCGCAAAAGCTTTTCCTTCATAAATGATTTACTTCATAAAACTATTTACGTGCAAGCAAACGAAAACAAAGAAAACTCTCTAAAAAAATCAAAATTCTACGGAAAGAATTGAATAACTTAGCATAAATACATCCCAAGCCCTGATTTGATCCAAGTCTCCAAAAAGATGAACTTGCCAAAAATAAATTGTCAAAGATAGCACAAACTAAAAGAAACTTAAAACACTTACTAAACTCTTAACTTAGGGTTTCTAGATTCAATTAGATTTTCAAAACCCAAAAAAAACCTAAAATTAGAAAAATAAAAATTTACTAAAAATAATAATAAAAAAATCACTTCAAACTGTGTTTTGACTAGAGCTATGTATACTCAAGCCAATCTAGATTGTTATCTTACTCATTTGAGTAGAGATCAAGTTGGCATTTCAGGCTCGAATGAATAAAGTCAAGCCAAGCTTTTATTGATCTCGAATGTTTAAACAAGGCAAAATCAAGCCAAACCCTATTTGATTCGGCTCGGCTCGGCTTAAAATATCACATTATATATAATATTTTTTGATAATGTTATTTATAGAAGTACAAAATAATACTTATTTCTTTGTCATAACTTATAATAAATTCTAATTTATAACAAAAAAAAAGTTTAAGAAATAATAATAATATAAAAAGTTAAGAAGTAAAAAAGAAAAAAAAACTGACCCTAAGTTTCTACTCCTTGGATTGAAGGACTTCCCCAAATTTTATTTTTGCATATGAATGTATTAATTTTTTTATGGGTTTTGTATTATAATTTATTAATATATATTATTAAAATCATATAATCCCTTGAATCAAGCTTGAGCCCACTCGAGCTGGGCTTGGCTTTGGCTTAAATCAAATTCGAGCTTGACTAAGCTTGCTCAGGCCTGAACATTCGAGTTGGAATCAAGCTCAAGCCCAGCTCGAGCATATTCAAGCCAAGCTCAAGTTCGACCAAGCTCGACCCAACTCGAGTCGAATACATGTTTAGTTTTGACCATCTAAATGACCTCTTTTTGCAGTAAATTTGTGATTCGATGGATTTCCATCAATTGTATGGTCGTAGGGTTTATCGATAGTTTTTCAACAATATATAATAATAGTCATTCTGAGATCCATCCCGCAAAGTTACATTATTTGGAAATTAGGTCGCGTAGAAATACGTACTTCTTCTTTTGATGGTCCAATTTCTTCTTATCCAATCGTTCCAAAAATTTACTAGCTGCATATTCTACACTAGGGTCTCTCAAATTCTTCCCATGGAGAAGAAATTTGTTTTTGGAAAGTGTGAGAGACCTGCATCCTACTCCCTCCCCCTTCTCTTCTTCTATAAACATAAACACAAGCATCCCAAGTATCAACCAAATACAAGCATGTTCAGGGCTCATGAATTCAAACCCAACCCACCTAAAAATAAAAAATATATATTTATTGGATGATTAGATCTAGAAGAGACTATCTTACTATAGAACCCCAGAACTAGTTTAAATAGTTGGTGGACAGTGCTTTCAAGGCCAAAGGGCCTTTCATGTATTTTGAATTTAGATTGAGGAGGAAAATGGTTGGTAACAGGCTATATATGGTACGTAGGTGGGTGAGTACCTAAGGATGATGAAAACAAGGGTGAAAACACTCCACAAGGGTCTACATGGTAAAGAAAATGAGAAAAAGAGAGTTGCGATCGATCGTAGTCAGGGAAAAGTCTGGAAAACCATTTAGGTGAAGTTGCGATCGATCGTAGTTGGTGTGCGATCGATCACATTTAGTTGAAATCTGACAGAAGTATTCGAGTCAATGTGCAACAAATCACCTCCAAGTACAATCGATCGCAAGTGGTGTGCGATCGATCGTAGTCGTGCGTGGAGTTACGGAAATTGGGGTTTTTACCCCTTGGGCTATAAATAGAAGGGACTTTTGGGGGTTTTGGGATTAGACTAAACCTAAGGGAGATTTTGGGAGGAGAAGAGAGGAGAGTAGGGTTCCAAAGAGGGGTTTTTTTGTTGAAAATCAAGTGGAGCTCAAATCTTGGCTTCCAAAGCTTGGATCATCTTCTTCAAGCAAGGATCTTCCTTGTCAAGGTTGTGTCTCCTCCATCAAGCTTGGATTTCTTACTCAAGGGTTTCTTCAAGCTAAGATTGATCCTCAAGAGGTTAGTACACCCTCCTAGTTAGCTTGGTAATAACCTAGATCCAAAACCTAGGTTTTCATAACATGGTTTTTGAAAGCTTGTATGTTGGATTTGAGTATGAATGTCCTATTCTTAGAATCTACCATGTTTACCTAAAATGTATGGATTAATGAGTATGATATGAATGTATTAGGTTAAGAAACTATGAATGTTGGAATGCATGTATGAAATTAGGCCTATGATTATGAAAGTATCGCGCCCCAAAACCCCACCTAGGAGGATGTGAGCTCTTGGCACGTGACTTACTTAATAATCATCCTGTTAAAAGCAATTAAGGCACACTAAAAATACAGGCCTAAAAATTTCTTCCATTAATGACATCAACTAAATGTATAATCCAAAGTCAATAACCAAAATATAATAAAATCTTGATCATCCATCATGATCATAATCACAAAACTAAACTGAAACATAAATCTCTATGATGTCAATTAAAGTCTCCGTAAATTTTCAACTACTAATAAATAACTTCAATAATAGGGCCATCGATTAAGGTCTCTTTCTTCATCGAGATAGTCACCTTCGGTTTCCTCGATGTACTCTTCTTCTTCCCAAAGTCCGACCGCACAAATGTCAAAACCTGAACTTGAACCTGGACCTACCGACAACAAAAGTCATCGGCTGAGTAACGAGTTACTCTGCGTATATAACAGATCATAATAAACAATATAAAGAATAACATCTTGCATGCATTTCATCACTTTATACATCAGTTTACATATAAAATCAGAGTACGGAAAATAAACATATACATTATATCAATTTCTTTCTTTTCTTTCTTTCTTTCTTTTACTTTCTTTTCCTTCTTTCTTTTCTTACTTTCTTACTTTTCATATTTCATACGTTATCATCTCACCAATACCCATTCACATGCATTTGTAATAACTTAAAATACCGCTTTACTGTATAAGGAAAGGGGTTACTATACTTTACTTTACCGAGATACCACCCTTCATACATTATCCGGCACTGAAGGCTTAGTACATTTTCTGGCACGACGACTTACTTACTTTGACATATATCTCGCCCTTTCTGATGGTATCCAATGGTGCACAACACAACATACATTATCACTTTTGTGTGTCTTTCTTTCTTACTTTCATACTTTACTTTTGGTCTCACTTAACATCTCATTAATGTCTTTAATTCTTTATTCATACTTTTCCATATTTTTCATTCGTGAGTGCACAATGATATACCTCTTGTTTAAATTGACCTAAGACTAACCGTCAAGAGACATAGGACATCTCACCATAGCGTCATATACCACTATGTTAACCAGGCCTGGGCAAAGCCTGACTTTCATCAAAGGTTCGTTTACCCAATGGTATATCACGTATTAAGAAGCATAACAGACAACATACTTTCCTATAATCCGACAACCAAACATCATAGTTGATATTAAAAGTATTCCTAAATCATGATCTAAATTAAATGTCGAAATCTCCTTTTTGTTTAATCAAGATCAATATCCTAATTATAACACTTTTTTTTTCAATAATGATTCTCATAAAATTTTAAACATAAAATCGAACTCACTCATCATTAAATATCACAATTAAATAATCCATTCAAATCCATCCATCATCCCATTCTTCTCATAAATCTGCACACTTCAATAACTTTTCCAATCCCTTTGTTGAATCATAAACAATTTAAACATAGATCTACACATCATAATTTAATGATCACAGGATAGAGAAATAATATTATAATTAAGTGCTTCACATCTTGTTTTTAACGATCCAAGAATGATAAAACAATCTCATAAATAGGTTCTTCACAACCTATTTTAACCATCAAAATAATGAAAGCAACATCATAAATAGGTTCTTCACATCCTATTTAACCATCAAGAATAATTAAACAACATCATAGATAGGTTTTTCACATCCTATTTTAACCATAAAAATTTATAACTAAAATTATAGATCTAGTTCTTCAAATCCTATTTTACTCATTCATCAATAACAATGTAGGAATCAAAATATGGTTCTTCACATCCTATTTAACAGATCCATGAATAATAATATAGGAGTAGACTATGATTCTTCACATCCTATTTAACAAATCCATCAATAATAATATAGGAACAGACTATGGTTCTTCACATCCTACATATTCTTACATCTTTACATAGATTCATCCCTTTTTATTCATTTTTAACTTAACTATTCAAAATATTGATTACTAGATCTGTTATTTACCTCACTTGATCGTCTCCGTACGATCTATCGCTTGCGAATCGGGTTCTATCTTGATCTTTCCGCCTCTTTTCTTCTTTTTCTGATCAAATCTTTGAACTCCTTCCGTTTCCCCTTTTTGATCTTTCAGAAACTCTCTCTTTTCTCTCTTTTAGGTTTAGAAGCCTTAAAAACCCTCAATCCTCGAGTATAAGGAGTATTTATAACATTGGGAGCCCTAGGGACTCAAAACCCACGAGATCACGCAAACCTGCCGCCGAATGGCGTTTTGGGCGATCGATCGCTGGCGCTATTTTTATTTATTATTTTTTAAAAAGTCATTTGCTACTTTTTGTTTTTCTCTGATTTAGTGCAATTTATCTCTATAAATTCACTAAATCAAGTGAATTAAATGAGTTTTGTAATTCAATATTTTTAATACTTTAATTCTCTCATTGGATTTACATATAATTTTATGTGCATTTATTTAGGAAATTAACTCATGAAAATTATGAAACCAATGAATTTAATGCGGATCATTACATTCTCCCCCCTTAAAAGAATTTCATTCTCGAAATTACATACCTTAGTCAAACAGGTGAGGATACTTTTCTCGAACTTCATCCTCTCTTTCCCATGTAGCTTCCTCATTGGAGTGGTGTTACCAATGTAGGAGGACGAAGCAGATGGTCTCCCTTCGCAAAATATGTTCCTTTCGGTCCAGAGTTTGAACTGGTTGTTCAATCATTGTCAGATCTTCTCGAACTTCTAGTGGTTCCAAATAAATGACATGAGATGGGTTTGGAATGTACTTTCTTAGAATGGAGACATGGAAGACATTATGGATTGCTGCCATATGAGCAGGTAAGGCAACTCGGTATGCTACTTCACCTATCCTCCTGATGATTTCAAATGGCCCAACATACTTTGGGCTCAACTTGCCTCGCTTCCCGAATCTCATGATTCCTTTGGTAGGGGATATCTTGATAAAGACCTGATCCCAAACTTGGAATTGTAGATCTCTTCTTCTGGTGTCTGCATAACTTTTCTGCCTACTCTGAGCAGTCTTCAGCCTTTCCCTGATTAGATTCACCTTGTTTGTAGTCTGTTCCACCAACTTTAGGCCTAGAAATTTCCTTTCTCCCACTTCATCCCAACAAAGAGGAGATCTACAACTCTTACCGTATAATACTTCCAAAGGAGCCATCTGAATACTAGCCTAGTAGCTATTATTATAAGCAAACTCAATTAATGGAAAATGTTCATCCCAACTGCCCTAGAAGTCTAGCATATATGACTGGGGCATATCTTCAATGATCTGATTTACCCTCTTTGTCTGACCATCTATCTGTGGGTGAAATGCTATGCTAAAATCCAATCGAGACCCTATGGCTTGCTGAAAGCTCTTCCAAAATCTCGATGTAAATTTGGCACTCTATCAGAAACGATACTGACTGGTACTCCATGCAATCAGACTACTTCCTTTATATATAGTTCTGCCAGTTTGTTAGAGTTATAAGTGGTTCAATAGGGAAGAAAGTGAGCCGACTTAGTTAACCGATCCACAATGACCCAAATTGCATCAAAATTCTTAGATGTCCTTGGTAAACCCACAATAAAGTCTATGGCTATATTTCCCCACTTCCACTCGGGAATGGGAAGAGACTGTAGTAATCCTGCTGGTCTTTTGTGCTCAGCCTTGACTTGCTGACACTCTCTTCATGTTCGTCCACCAAAAATGTTTCTTGAGATTTTGGTACATCTTTGTATCTCCAGGATGAACTATATATTTAGATCTGTGAGCTTCATCAAAAATCTCACGCCTTAACTCTTCATTGGTTGGTACACAAAGTCTACCCCAGAAGGTTATAGCTCCATCTCCATTTGTAGAGAAATCCTCCTGGCCAATTTCCAAGGATTTAGCTCGATAGGCTAAGAGTTCTTCATCCGACTCTTGCAACTCTTTGATTCTAGCCTGAATATATAGTCTAACTGAAAGGTTGGCCATTAATACTCTACCGTGGTAAACACTGAAGCTCGTTTCATTGTTAGACATGTCTTCTAACAACTTCCACTCCTTGACCATCAAGTGTGCAATTAAACCAGAGGGCCTTCTACTAAGTGCATCAGCTACTACATTTGCTTTCCTCGGATGATACTGAATCGACCAGTCATAATCGTTCAAAAATTCTACCCAACGGTGTTGTCTCAAATTAAGCTCATTTTGTGAAAATAAATATTTGAGACTTTTATGATCCGTGAGCACCTCAAATTGCTCACCATACATATAGTGCCTCTAGATCTTAAGGGCGAAAATAACTGCTGCCAGCTCTAGATCGTGAGTAGGATAATTCTTCTCGTGATCTTTCAACTGTCGGGAAACATAAGCGATAACTTTCCCGCACTGCATTAGAACACATCTTAAACCCATATGAGAAGCATCGCTATACACTACAAATCCTCCACTACCTGTTGGGACTGTAAGGATGGGTGCTGTGGTGAGGCGCTTCTTCAATTCCAAGAAACTTTCTTCACACTTCTCATTCCATGTGAACTTGGCATTCTTCTTAGTCAATTGGGTGTGTGGTACTGCCAAGCTCAAAAATCCCTCTACAAACCTTCTGTAATACCCAGCAAGGCCTAGGAAGCTTCTTATCTCTGTCACACTCTTCGGTCTCTTCCAATCTGATACAACTTCGATTTTCGCAGGGTCAACTGAGATTCCCT
Source organism: Tetracentron sinense (assembly GCA_015143295.1). Taxonomy (NCBI): domain Eukaryota; kingdom Viridiplantae; phylum Streptophyta; class Magnoliopsida; order Trochodendrales; family Trochodendraceae; genus Tetracentron; species Tetracentron sinense. The sequence continues at coordinate 44,326 of JABCRI010001200.1, forward strand.
CCCCAGAAACCACATGGCCTAGAAATGCCATATTCTCTAGCCAAAATTCACACTTACTCAGTTTAGCATACAACTTATGCTCTCTTAGGGTCTCAAGTGTGATACGGAGGTGATGGTCATGATCCTCCCTAGTCTTGGAATATACCAAGATATCATCTACAAAGACTATAACATAACTATCAAGGGCTGGCTTGAACACCTTGTTCATCAGATCCATAAATGCTACAGGTGCATTTGTTAACCCAAAAGGCATCACCAAAAATTCGTAATGTCCATATCTTGTTCTAAATGCCGACTTAGGGATATCTTCTGATCTAATCTTCAACTGATGATATCCTGACCTTAAGTCAATCTTAGAAAAGAATTTTGCTCATTGCAGTTGATCAAACAGGTCATCTATCCTTGGTAGAGGATATTTATTCTTTATGGTGACCTTGTTTAATTGCCTATAATCGATACACATTCTCATTGATCCATCTTTCTTCTTCACGAAAAGTGTTGGAGCTCCCCATGATGATACACATGGTCTGATAAAACCACTGTAAAGCAATTCTTCGATTTGTACTTTCAATTCTCTTAACTCAGCTGGAGCCATCCTATAAGGTGCTCTTGATATTGGTGCTGTCACAAGAGCTAAGTCTATCATGAATTCTACTTCTCTATCTGGTGGTAGACCTTGCAGTTCCTCTGGAAACACATCCATAAATTCACTAACAACTGGGATGCTTACCGACTATGGCATTTCTGAATTAGCAATGCTCAAAGCTGCAAATCGAGCAAGGTCCTTTTTTCTTAATCCCCGAAAGTGGAAAGGATTTCCATTGACTGATTTGAAATCAAATCTCTTCTCGAAGTAGTCGACATTCCCGTGGTAGGTTGAAAGCTAATCCATACCCAAAATTACATCTGGAAGTCGAGTATTATCAGATTTGCTGGTAACTCGTGCTGCCCAATACGGATAATACAGGTTTTGTACACCTCACTAGTGATAACTGAGCTACCAAGGGGAGTGGCAATGGACAACTCACTATCTAGCCAGCTTGACTCAGATGGAAAACCTTGGGCAAACCTAGGTGTAACAAAAGAGTGTGTTGATCCCGTGTCAATCAATACATGAGCTAGACAATCGTTTATTAATAGCGATCCTGAGTTCATAAATAACTAAGTGTTAATTTATCATGAAATAATCAAAATCACACAATGTACATATTTTCGTAAAATCACATATATATAATATCATGTTTCTATAAGTACCATGCATACCATCAATCTGCAATATGTAACTACTTCTACTCAATTGAATTATAAGTCATACGTACCCTAGACCACATCATCTGAGGCTAGAGCATCTTGCTCTAAGATGGCAAAGACTCTCCCCTGAGTGTTCTAGCGAGGGGGCTGAGGGGCCTGCTAAGTCTTTGGTGCCAGAGGAGGCCTTGGTGGTGGTGTATGTCTAGCTGGAGGCCTATTTCCTTGCATCTGGGATTTCTGAGTTGCCGACTATGACTTCTGAGGGCAATCCCCAATTTGATGTCCCAAATCACCACACTAAAAACATCCGCCAGTGAGAGTATGACATTCCCTGGCCTTGTGCTTTTTCCCACAAGGAACACAAATCTCAAACACTACTGGAGGAGTAGGCTGGGCAGGACGATTGACTGATACTGTAGTCGTGGTAGGGCGAGGGGCAGGTGTAGGCCTCTGAGTACATAACCGGGTATGGGGCAGGCCTGGCCCTCTTCTCTAGCTGCACTGGCCCACTGGTCTGACCTCTAACCATCTTCCTATTCCTTATGTTGCTATCTCTCTTCCTAAAGAACTCCTCACAATTCTTCTCAACTATCTTTGCCTTGTTCACTACCTCTCCAAAAGTTCATATTTGTAGTATAGAAACCTTATCCCTGATGAATGGCCTTAGACCCCTTTCGAACTTTCTGACCTTCATACTCTCATTCGAGATCAGTTGGGGTGCAAATCGAGACAGTTCAACAAACTTTGCTTCATATTCCACTACTGTCATCTCTCTTTGTTCCAAGGTGAGGAACTCAATTTCTTTCTGTTCCTTGACAAAGGCTGGAAAATACAATTTGTAAAATAAATCCAGGAATTCTGCCCATGTCCAAGGTTGTCCAATCCTTGTGATGTCTCTCTGTCTCACTGTAGCTCTCCACCAGTGCTCGGCTTCTCCTTCCATAACAAATGCAGCCCAATCAACCCTCTGTTCATTTGTACACTGGAGTACCCTAAAAATTTTCTTCAATTGTATGATCCATGCTTCAGCCGCCATTGGATCAATGGTATCATAAAATGTTGGGGGTCTCAGTCTCCTAAAAGCTTCAATTCCTACCGTATGATGCATAGGAGGAGGAGGTGGTGGTGGTACATGTACTTCTACGTGTACAGGTGCAGCTCAAACAGGTTGCCTGGCTGCGAGAAGAGCCATTGTTTGGGCAATGGAACCCAAAACCTGTGTCAAGCCGGGCTGGTTATAACCCTCTGGGCATCCTTCTCTAATGCCCCTTCCTGCGCTCCCCCTAGTGTTGTATCCACAAGCTCTACCACCGCGTCTCATTATAAGATTCCTGAGAACAAATGGTAACATCAATTTCGTCTTGTAACCATCCTGTTAGCCCTAGCATCCAATGACTCATCCTAGCACATGGGATTTCTAAACTCACGCCCTAGCTGACCTAATGCCTTTGCTCTGTGTCGCGACCCAGAACCCACCCTAGGAGTTAGAGTGAACTTTGGACGACTAATCATGGCTTACATGACTTGCTTGACAAACCAACCTGCAAAAACCCACAGAGCATATACAATAGAGGATATAAACAGCGGAAACATACTCTAACATAGCACAGTGGAAGTCTAAACAAACCTCTATGTATATACGAATCCAAGTTTTCACAAAAGGAATCCAAAAGAAAGTGCGGACAGACCCGCCAAAATACATGAATGTATATCTCTCATCTCACCCACAGCTATTCACTCAGAATCTAACACCACCTACTGATAACCCTCTACGGGAGGTTCCTCCAAAGGCTCCTCGACGTACTCCTCCTCCACCCATGGACCAGGAGCACAAACATCAAATGGAGCAGCAGCTCCCTCAGAACCTGCCGACATAAGAAGTACGGCTGAGCATGGAATACTCAGCGGGTACCAAATACTAACCAATAGTCATAGCATAAAAATGGCAATACATAAATCAGGAGCAATTCATATATGTTAGACGGAAACAATTCATATCATACAAGGAAGTAAAGCAATTTATAGTCATGCTTGTATTTCGTAGAAAGCGGATAAAACCTCTTGAAAACATCGTGCACTTGACTTGGCTTGAAATATCTTTTCGTACTTGAAAGCTTGTCGTGTTTGTCTTACTTGATCTTGTCGAGCGTGTCGTACGTGTCATGTCGTGCATGTCATGCGTGCTTGCTTGTGATCATGTAACTTGTGAGATATCCTTGTGAGATGTCCTTGTGAGATGCGCTTGAGAGATGCCTTGAGAGGGAATGGAGACCCTTCTTTATGCAATGCACTTGCGAGGGAAGGGAGACCCGTCTTCATGATATGTATGTACTTGCGAGGGAAGGGAGGCCCTTCTTCATGATATGCACTTGTGAGTGAGGGGAGACCCCTCGTGGAATGTTGGTTCTTGTTTTCTTGTGAAAAGCGAGGTAAAACATATCGTAGGATATGTCCCACCTCTAACCATGTTCTTGAAAACCTCGATAAATCATGTCATGCATGCCGTGCTCGTGGGAACCGTGTACATACTTGCATTTAAATTTAAATATGACATTTGGGTAATTTCACAACACATATAACATCAATGATTTAGCAATGTAATATTCATATCATTTAGGGAAAGTAAGAAAACACACTATCATAGGCCCTAGCAATATCCATAATTTATTAGGCATGCATTTCCCAATTTACAACTCACTTTATTCACCTTGGCATTTCATCAAACATGGTGTGTTCATTATTCATTATTCTTTTAAACCTAAATCATGCCTTTCTAGGTGGGTTATGCTCACATCATACTTGTATGTTCATTATTAGTACAATGCCCTTTCCCATTCATTCATCACATCATCCACACGGCATCCATTCGCCAACATCCACCTCCATTCACCATTCATACCCATTCACGACCATCCATCTCATAGCTCATGTGTAAATGAAAGAAAATCAAAAAAAATAAAGGGAAAAGAGGAACTATAACTAGGAGGGTAGTAAGAAGTACCGACCTTGATCAAGTGGGGAAGAAATCCCCTTCCAAAAACAACCGTGAGTTGCTGCCCTAGCTTGAGGAGATGCTCCTCATGGGTTTGTTCCTTGATCTTGAAGAAAAATGGGCTTGAGTGGAGTGTGGGTTCACAAACCCCTTGATTTCTCTCCAAAATGGAAACCCTAGGTTGGAATCGCCTTCTCCCCTTTCTCCTATTCTCTCAAACTCTCTATGTGTTGAATGATGCCCTAAAGGCTCGGGTTAAACTCTTAAGGTAAGAGTAAACCGACCAAAAGACCATAATACCCTTACTGAAATTTCTGCAGAAACGCGAGTACTGAACATGTTGAGCTGTGAATAGTGCCAAGCACGTTGTGCTGTGAACAGTGCCAAACACGTTGTGCTGTGAACAGTGCTGAACACGTTGTGCTGTGAACAGTGCTGAACACGTTGTGCTGTGAAGAGTGCTGAACACGTTGTGTTGTGAACAGTGCTGAACACGTTGTGCTGTGAACAGTGCTGAACACGTTGTGCTGTGAACAGTGCCAAACACGTTGTGCTGTGAATAGTGCTGAACACGTTGTGCTGTGAACAGTGCCAAACACGTTGTGCTGTGAAGGGTGCCGAACCCGTTGTCACGTTGTCTTATGTACAACGTACCCGTTGTGAGCTGTACAACGTACTCGTTGTTTGCTGTACAACGTACACGTTGTCTGCTGCACGACGTACCCATTGTCTGTTGCACAACGGATGCACAATATACACGCTATCAGAGTTAGAGCTACGTCCTTAGTGCCTTCTGAGCTACGATTGCCTACAGGTCTAGACTGTTTTGGCCATATCTTTTGACTCGTTCGTCCGATTTTGATGATTCAACTTGCGTTGGGTTCGTACTTCGAAAAGGAACATTTCTGCTGTTTCGGAATTTCCAATTTCTTCCTTATTTATTAATTATACCTCTTTAAAGGCAAAATGACAACGAAAGTACCATGTATTAAGCATGAAAAAGTCTGGGGCTCTACACTCTGATACCATCTCTTTGCGACCCAAAACCCCACTTAGGAGGATGTGAGCTCTAGGCACGTGACTTAATGATCATCCTGTTAGAAGCAATTAAGGCACAATAAAAATATGGACCTAAAAATTTCTTCCATTAATGACATCAACTAAATGCATAATCCATAATCAATAACAAAAATATAATAAAATCTTGATCATCCATCATGATCATAATCATGAAACTAAACTAAAACATAAATCTCTATGATGTCAATTAAAGTCTTTCTAAATTTTCAACTACTAATAAATAACTTCAATAATAGGGCCATCGATCAAGGTCCCTTTCTTCCTCAGGATAGTCACCTTCGGGTTCCTCGATGTACTCTTCTTTTTCCCAAGGTCCGGGTGCATAAATGTCAAAACCTGAACCTGAACCTGGACCTGCTGACAACAAAAGTCATTGGCTGAGTAACGAGTTACTCTGCATATATAACATATCATAATAAACAATATAAAGAATAACTTCTTGTATGCATTTCATCACTTCATACATCAATTTACATATAAAATCAGAATGCAGAAAATAAACATGTACATTATGTCAATTTCTTTCTTTCTTTCTTTTACTTTCTTTTCCTTCTTTCTTTTCTTACTTTTTTACTTTTCATATGTCATACGTTATCATCTCACCAATACCCATTCACATGCATTTGTAATAACTTAAAATACCGTTTTCCCGTATAAGGAAAGGAGTTACTATACTTTACTTTACCGAGATACTACCCTTCGTACATTATCCGGCACGGACGGCTTAGTATATTTTCCGGTACGACGGCTTACTTACTTTGGCATATATCTCACCCTTTCTGATGGTATCCAGTGGTGCACAACACAACATACATTATCGCTTTCGTGTGTCTTTCTTTCTTACTTTCATACTTTTCTTACTTTACTTTTGGTCTCACTTAACATCTCATTAATGTCTTTAATTCTTTATTCATACTTTTGCATATTTTTCATTTGTGAGTGTACAATGATATACCTCTTGTTTAAATTAACCTAAGACTAACCGTCAAGGGCCATAGGATATCTCACCATAACGTCCCATACCACTATGTTAACCAGGCCTAGGCAAGCCTGACTTTCATCAGAGGTTCATTTACCCAATGGTATATCACGTATTAAGAAGCATAACAGACAACATACTACCTCTCACATTTCCTATAATCTGACAACCAAACATCATAGTTGATATTAAAAGTATTCCTAAATCATGATCTAAATTAAATGTCGAAATCTCCTTTTTGTTTAATCAAGATCAATATCCTAATTATAATAGTTTTTTTTTTCAATAATGATTCTCATAAATTTTTAAACATAAAATCGAACTCACACATCATTAAATATCACAATTAAATAATCCATTCAAATCCATCCATCATCTCATTATTCTCATAAATCTACACACTTCAATAACTTTCTCAATCCTCTTGTTGAATCATAAATCATTTAAACATAGATCTACACATCATAATTTAATGATCACAGGATAAAGAAATAATATTATAATTAAGTGCTTCACATCTTGTTTTTAACAATCCAAGAATGAAAAATCAATCTCATAAATAGGTTCTTCACATCCTATTTTAACCATCAAAATAATGAAAGAAACATCATAAATAGGTTCTTCAAATCCTATTTAACCATCAAGAATAATTAAACAACATCATAAATAGGTTTTTCACATCCTATTTTAACCATTAAAATTTATAACTGAAATTATAGATCTAGTTCTTCAAATCCTATTTTACTCATTCATCAATAACAATGTAGGAATCAAAATATGGTTCTTCACATCCTATTTTAACAGATCCATCAATAATAATATAGGAGCAGACTATGGTTCTTCACATCCTATTTAACAGATCCATCAATAATAATATAGGAACAGACTATGGTTCTTCACATCGTACATATCTTTACATCTTTACCTAGATTCATCCCTTTTTATTCATTATTTAACTTAACTATTCAAAATATTGAATACTAGATCTATTATTTCCCTCACTTGATCGTCTCCCTACGTTCTATCGCTTGCGAATCAGGTTCCATCTTGATCTTCCCGCCTCTTTTCTTCTTTTTCTGAACAAATCTTTGAACTCCTTCCGTTTCCCCTTTTTGATATCTTAAAAACTCTCCATTTTCTCTCTTTTAGGTTTAGAAGGCCTTAGAAACCCTCAACCCTCGAGTATAAGGGGTATTTATAACATTGGGAGCTCTAGGGACTCAAAACCCACGAGATCATGCAAACCTGCCGCTGAACTGCGTTTTGGGCGATCGATCGCCGACGCCATTTTTTTTTTTTTTAAAGTCACTTGCTACTTTTTGTTTTTCTTTGATTTAGTGAAATTTATCTCTATAAATTCACTAAATCAAGTGAATTAAATGAGTTTTTTAATTCAAGATTTTTAATACTTTAATTCTCTCCTAGGATTTACATCTAATTTTATGTGCATTTATTTAGGAAATCAACTCATGAAAATTAAGAAACCAATGAATTTAATGCGGATCATTACAGAAAGCATGATTTAAGTTTTTCCCCAAATTATCAAATTGCTAACATGCCTCTACATGTTCTATTTAAGTTCTCTCAAATCTATGGAATGCTATATCTTATCCTTATAAGTGTTTTCATGCCAATATGATGTTCACAATGCACTATGCACAAGCATGCATGCATGAACCAAATTTCCTAAGTATAAGTATATGAAAACTCAACAAGACAAGACACATGATTTCATGAAACACATGATAAAGCCGAACTTTAGGTCGGTCAAGGATAGGGCATATCCAAGGATATGCCACATTTGGCTTCAAGAAAACAAGAAAAGCAAGCATGATAATGCCGGACATTGGGCCGATCAAGGATGTTAGTATACCTTTTCTATTTAATGAGGGGTGTTTACACACCCGGCTTTCAAGTCATTTCATGTTCAATTTCGATGAAGGGTATTTACATACCCGGCTCAAAAGTTGCTTCAAGGACACTAACAGCTGGCTCACAAGACAAGCATGACAAGAAAAGGCCAGTGTGATTTAAACAAGAACAAGCAATACAAGACAAGCATGATTTTCATAAGACAAAAACAAGACGAGAATGTGAAAACACGAGAAGATTTTTTCAAGAACAAGTTATGAATTATGCACATGGATTTTGTACGGGTTTTCACATTTAGTTTCATGCATGTCATGGTCATCATGTTGTTTGTAAATTGAAAATATGAATTTAATTATGTTATTACTATTGTTAGCTAGGGGCTTGTACTCGTTGAGTATTCAATACTTAGCTGTACCTATTGATGTCAGTAGGTACACCATTTGATATATGTGCTCTTGATCCTTGGGTAGAGGAGGACTATGGTGAGGAGAAACCATATGTGGAGCAGGTAGTAGAGCCTCAGGTGGAGGCAAGAGACTTAGATAGTTGGCCCTATTCGGGTGACCATGAGGGGCAGAGAGATAGAGAGTTTTACTGTTTTGTATTTTGATGGGTGGGCATATCCACCTTTATTTTGTTATACTTTGTATATGAACTTGGAATACAGTCCTAGAGATATTTAAGGAGAGATTTTTGTTATGCTTCCGTACCATGATTAAATTTCCATTTTGTATTACACTTCCGCTATGTATATGTCTGTATCTTACAAGATGGTTTGCCAGGTTATGATTAGTCACGTCTAAAGTCTCACCTAACTCCTAGGGGGGATTTTGGGGCTCGACACTTACCTAATAGTAGAGTACCAAATTCAGAGTAAGGGAACACTATTTGCATCCATTAATTAGTAATAGAACCATGTTAGATAGAGATAAAGAAGAAAAGCCAACTCAAACCAATATACCCAAATCAGATGGAGACAAAGAAGGAATGCCAACCCATAACAGATCCTCCGGTTGTGATTAGTTATATATTTCGTTGTGTAAAATATTCTGTATTTATCTTCTCCTCCAATCAAGCCCTCAAAGATGTGGGTAGCTGTAATATCCTTCTCTTTATATAATACATATTGGTGACTAATGAAATCACCAATTAGATTCTCCAACACTAGTCTTTTATGGTATCAGAGCAATAATGTACTTACGTCCTACCATTGTTACACTCAAGCCAACCTTCTCTTCCTTATCTTCCCTCACAGTTTGAATCTTCAAATTTTTTTATGATGCCTTCCTCTACTCCCCCAACTTTTGTCATTTCTATCATCTCGCAACTTATTTCGATCAAGCTTGATCGAAACAATTATCTAATCTGGAAATCTCAGTTTATGCCGGTTGATCGTCAGTCAATCTTAAATTATTCCTTCTTAGTAATAATTCCGTAGAATAGTACTAGTAAGGGTATCGTTCCTCTGAGGACTGCGCTGGTTTCGTTGCTTTTTATTCAAATTAATTTTAAACTAATAATTGAGGCAATTGAATTTTGATTTGATTAAACTAAAACAATGAATTAAACTAATTTAAATGAAATTTCTAAAAAAAACAATTGGATTTTTAAATCCTTTTGGAGAGAAAATCTAGGGTTTTCAAATCCACCACTAACCTAATAACTAATCCCTATTTTAAATTTATTATAACCTCTTAAATTGTAAACATTCCAGTTAGAGTGACAGCACATCCCCTCTCAACTGCTCAAGAAAAGTTCAAGGGATTATATCCTTAGAATATCGTATCTTCGGTTAGCACGAATGATACACACTAATCTACGGTTGTGTAATCACTCGTCTTCCCTTAGCATAAAATATCTTCAGATTTAATCTCTCAATATTTTAAAACCATTGCATAAAACCTATGTTTAAATTCTAACGAAAATTAACACAAGTGATTTTAATCCCAATTTCATTATACCTAAGACAAGGTTGAGAATTCCATTGAAATTAAATATAATTCAAATAAATCCGGTTGTTTGAAAACAACCCTCTCATTATGCAATCAATGTCTTACAATGCAGAGAATTAAAATAAAAATAAAATAAAGGACACAGTTACTTGGCTAGGGTTTCATCGAAACCCTAGAGTGGAAATTAGTTCATCGCGAGGGAGGTATGCAACATCTTCATAGACAAAGCTGCAGCACTTCTCTTCATGACTTCCTTGATCTCCAGAGCTTCTCTTCTTCAGATCCAAAATCTCTACAAATTTCTCTCTCTCTCTAATGATAATGGCTAAGAATTCTCCTTTTTATAGAGAAAGATAGAAAGATAGAGTCCTTCTAGAATAAGGAGTTCTAATTGAGGTACAACTCTTCTTTTTCTCTCTCTAAACTCTCTTAGGGTTGAATGAGGATTAAACCATCATTTAGGAAGACAATAATAGAGTTGGAAAGTGTTTAGAAGTACTAAAACACTATTCACGAAACACTATTCACGGAATATTATTTCACCCTATTTACAGTTTTGCCACTGAACTTCAAATAATTCTAGAGAGCTCAATTTTAATCGGATTGACCCGAAATTTTAAACATAGCTCCTTTAGGTCATCTAGAATCTACCCAAAAAGTTTCATAAATTTTGGATAAATAAAAATTACCAAACTACCCCTCTATTGATAGAAGTGCGATTTTGGCCAATCGATTTATCAGGGTAGATTTCTGTGATTTCGCTCTCTTTTCTTCTTCTTTCTTTTACTCTTCTTTTTTTCTGAGATTTTTGGAGTCTTTGAAGCTTGTAAATCTTCCATTTTATCTTTTTTTCCTCGTATGAACCTGAAATAAGAATAAACAACCAAGTAGCATAAAATAATATAAATAATTACTCTAAATGATTAGCAAGTTAAGTTTGAGGTGCTTTTATGTATAGCATTTAGCACCGATCACAATCCCAAACATAGACATTGCTAGTCCTCGAGCAATGAAAAATATAATAAAACTTAACTAAACTAAACCTACATCCCCTTTCGTGGGATCCCCGGTTGCATTTTGCATATGCAACAAGCCTTTTAAACCCCTAGGTGGCCCTAGAGGACTAGTGAAGTCTCGTGAAGGTTTACAGTGATGACACCTACAAACATCTGTACTACCCTGTAATTGTGCAATAGACTCAAGTAAAACATGCAAGATTCAAAACATTGATTTAACATATTCTAAAAAATTTTAAAATCACAATACATACAAGATAATCCAAAAATTATTCAAAAGGTTGAATTTTCAATTCTCCACATTCTCAATTTCACACTATTCTTACCCAGTTTGAAAAATTAGCTCATAAAATATTTGTCAGAATTTCTTTGATGTGTAATGTGACTAACAATCGAATGTGTGACATCAACCTTACTTTTCAACAGTTTTTCTGTCTTCTCATTTATCATTGAATTTCCTTTTAATTTAAACTACCAACCCCAAGGCTTTCATTCAATACTTTTTCTTTTATAAGTGTAACTGTGCAGAATCTAAGTCCATTAAGTATTCTATATAACCCATGTAGCGAGTGTTAGGCCGGTAACTCCCAAACCAGATGGTTTTAGGGTACCAGGTGTTAAGACACCTCTAAGGGCTTATTAATTCAGGTTAAATAAGCTACGAACTTAAACTAGTCACACTAGGTTATTTTATCCATTCCAAAAATCACACGGTTTGACGCGAACTCTCTATGCTTAGTGAGACAAGAGGCCCGGTTACTAAGTGTAAAACTTTGTTCAGGTAACCCATTCTTCTATCAATTTTTTTTTGCCAAGGTTAGTGTTCAATTTCTAGGTTATTCAATTTTCTATGAGTTAACAAAATCACTAATCAATTAGTTTGGTTTCAAACCCCACTAGACAATGTATTAGAGTGCTTGTGCAAATTTCAAAGTGTATTCATGACATAAAAATAATTTCAGCTCTTATAATTCAATCAATGGTTAAAAACAGTGTCTATTTGGGATTATGTGATCTCAAATTCAGCCCTATCAATAAGATTTGGATTACCCTAAATGCATCACAATTTTTCAAATTTAAGAATAGAACAATCAATAAAAATTTCAGTGTATTTGCATGTTCTACCCTAATCATGGTTGCACAATCACCCAAGATTAGTAAATAAAATAATAGTCTGACCTATTATTTCCCAACCTCAAACTTAAAGTTTACATTGTCCCCAATGTAAAAATAGAAATAGAGGACAAAATAGATTAGAACAATAATACCTGACTCATGAAAAACAAATCATGGGGAAAGGGGTGAAAATAATTCAAGAATGTATACAAACCACCCCAAACTTCGTCCAAACAATACCTACAGGATTAGTACAAAAGAAAAAATATCCACACAAAAATAGATGCAATGAGATAATATGTCATAATGAAATCAAGTAGCATCACAAGTCATAATAGTGGATAACAGTAGGACAGACTGACTGAAAAAAAAATTGGGGATCTCGAACTGACTCTCTAAAAAGAGTAGGAGTGATTAAAAAGACTCAAAAAAATAGGGGAACCCCAAACTGACTCTCTAAAAATAGTAGGGTGATTAAAAAGACTCAAAAAAAATAGGGGAACCCCAAACTGACTCTCTAAAAATAGTAGGGGTGATTAAAAATACTCAAAAAAGGTAAGGGAACCCCAAACTTAGAATCTAACTCTAAAAATAAAATAAAAGACACTACAAAATCAATGGGTTGCCTCCCACAAGCGCTAAGTTTTACGTCTTCAGCCAGACAATCTCAAAAATCATTCAACCGTCTAAGTAGACGGAATATTGGGCCTTAGCCTTGAGCACACGCCCATCCGAGTCAGAAAATAGAGATTTTCTACGCCTTTGCAAGTTTGCAATTTTATGCTTGACTCTCATTTTATGTTTTTCCAAGGGAAAACCTTTTAGATGAGTGAAATTAAGCAAAGAATAACCATACCCTATGGATTTTTCTATGATGGGATCCGGGAGTTTAAGATGAGTGAATGATGCCTCTAAAGGATTATCAATTAAAACATAAGGAGGGACATCCTCAAATATCTTATCAAGTTTATCAACTAGGAAGCAATCTTCCCATTTCGATTGTTGTTCGGGAGTAGTGGAGACATTCAACCGAACTTTCATGTTACCAAATGATACTTTCATCACCCCAGTCCTACAGTTTATACATGCATTGGCAGTAGCCAGGAAGGGACGACCAAGGATGATTGGAATTTGGTTTTTTGAATTGCACACAGGTTCCATGTCAAGGACAAGAAAGTCGACAGGAAAGAAAAATTTATCAACTTTAATCAAAACATCTTCAACTATCCCACGAGGTTTTTTTTATGGATCTATCCGCTAATTGTAATACAACGGATGTGGGGCGAAGCTCTCCTAAGCCAAGTTTCTCATACACCGAGAAAGGTAAAATATTAACACTAGCTCCTAAATCAAGGAGTGCCCGGTCAATGGAGTGATCTCCAATGATACACGAAATAGTAGGAGCACTGGGGTCCTTAAATTTTGGAGGAGTGTTGTGTTGGATAATGGAGCTCACTTGCTCGGTCAGAAGGATTTTCTTGGACACATGAGTTCTTGATTTTCGTTTTTGAGTGCACATGTCCTTTTGAAATTTGGCATATGCTGGGATTTGCTTTATGGCATCTATGAGCGGAAGGTTGATTTTAACTTGTTTAAAAACCTCCATCATCTCATCAATTTTAGTTTCCTTTTTTCCAAAAGGAGAAGAATCTTTTAAGCACTGAGGGTAAGGAGCTTTGGGCATATAGGAATCCGGGGGAGATAGATTAGATAAAGATGGGGAAGAACCCTTGTCCTTTTCAGAGATACTCACCCTTTCTCCTTGGAGATTTGTTGGGCCTACATTGGACTTTTTTTTTCACTTTTCTTCTCCCTAACCTCATTTTCAACTACCTTCCCACTCCTTAGGGTGGTAATGGCAAGAACATGCTCACGATTAATTTCATTGTTTTGAGCATTATCAACCATATTTGCACCTTTAGGGTTGCTCACCGGTTGGCTTGAGAGTTTCCCATCTTCTCTCTTGTAAACAACACTAGCTAATTGACCCAATTGAAACTCAATCCTTTGAATAGATGAGAATGAGAATTTAGAAGTTGAGTATTAGCTTCTAAGCCTTTGAGAGCTTGCAACACTTTCTCCTCGAAAGATGGATTCCTTTGAGTAGGAGGAGGGTGTTGGAATTCCTGTTGTTGGGGAGGATGGTAGTTGGGCTGATTTTGAAAGGGCCTACTGAATGGCCTTTGAGGTGGGGGAAAATTATTCTCTTGAGTTTGTGGCTGCCATGAAAAATTAGGATGGTTCCTCCATCCCGGGTTATAAGTATTTGAATATGGATCATTACCCGGATGGATATAGGCAACATTGGCATGCTCTTGGACAAAGTCCAGAAATTGAGCAACAGATGGACACTCATGCACATAATGTGCAGGGCTAGAACAGATAAGACACACCTCCCTTTGATTAAGATTTGGTTGAGGGGGTGTGTAGGAAGATGAACCTGTAGCCATGAGTTGGTCTAATTTTCGAGACAATTCATCTACTTTAGATGAAACATCTATTGAATTTCCAACTTCATAGATGCCTCTCTTAGGATTTGATGAAGATGAATGTCTCTCAGAACGACTATTTGAAGCATGGTGGAGAGAGTTTTCACTAAGATTTTCAAAAAGCTCCCATGCCTGATTCTCATTTTTCATCATAAATGTTCCTCCACAAGAAACATCAACCAATTGACGGTTGAGTGCAGGCAATCCATCATAGAAAGATTGGACTAATTGCCACTTTGGAATTTGGTGGTGGGGACACTTACGGAGAAGATCTTTGAATCTCTCCCAAGTTTCATGAAATAGCTCACCATCAACAGGAGCAAAGCTTGTGATGGTTCGCCTCATTAAATTTGTTTTTCCTATGGGAAAGAATTTCATAAGAAATTCTTGCTGCATTTGTACCCAAGTGGTAATAGAATTTGGCTCTAAAGAATTAAGCCAATATGGCTTTGTCTTTCAAAGAAAATGGGAAGAGCCGCAATCTAAGGGCATCATCAGAAAATCCTTACAACTTGAAAGTTGTGCAAATCTCGTGAAATTCATCAAGATGTTTGTAGGGATCTTCATTATTAAGTCCGTGAAAAGATGGTATCATCTGAATAATACTGGACTTAATTTCATAATGGGCTGCTGTAGTATCCGGCAACCGGATGCATGAAGGGGATGAATATGTAGAAGGAGTAAAATACTCCTTCAAGGATTTCATTGGGTCATGTTCTTCCGCCATGATAGGGAAAGGAATAACTTCTAGGTTTGCTTTAGGGATGGTAGAAGCTTTCGCTTCAGAATTAGATTCGAATAAGGCAGAAGCCTTGAGAAACCTAGCAGTACGCTCTAACTCAGAATCAAGAGGGAATAAATCTGGATTACAAGACCTCCTACCGTGCATACACCTTAAAAGAAAAACTCTCTGTTTGACAGACACCAAATTAAAATAAAATATCTACTTAAAAAGTAAATACTCACAGAACTCTCCTGCTTTCCACGATGTTGAATAAGCTTTTTCAATCCTTGCAGTTTGAACAATTTGGTACCTGAAAACACAAATATTTCCAATTAAAATAAATAGAAAAATATTTTTGGATTTTTTTTTTTTTTTTTATGATTAATTTAAATTTAATCTTTCAAATTAACAACTAGACCGTTCCAGCAATCCCCGGCAACGGCGCCAAAAATTGATCGTCAGTCAATCTTAAATTATTCCTTCTTAGTAATAATTCCGTAGAATAGTACTAGTAAGGGTATCGTTCCTCTGAGGACTGCGCTGGTTTCGTTGCTTTTTATCCAAATTAATTTTAAATTAATAATTGAGGCAATTGAATTTTGATTTGATTAAACTAAAACAATGAATTAAACTAATTTAAATGAAATTTCTAAAAAAAACAATTGGGTTTTTAAATCCTTTTGGAGAGAAAATCTAGGGTTTTCAAATCCACCACTAACCTAATAACTAATCCCTATTTTAAATTTATTATAACATCTTAAATTGTACGTAAACATTCCAGTTAGAGTGACAGCACGTCCCCTCTCAACTGCTCAAGAAAAGTTCAAGGGATTATATCCTTAGAATATCGTATCTTCGGTTAGCACGAATGATACACACTAATCTACGGTTGTGTAATCACTCGTCTTCCCTTAGCATAAAATATCTTCAGATTTAATCTCTTGATATTTTAAAACCATTGCATAAAACCTATGTTTAAATTCTAACGAAAATTAACACAAGTGATTTTAATCCCAATTTCATTATACCTAAGACAAGGTTGAGAATTCCATTGAAATTAAATATAATTCAAATAAATCCGGTTGTTTGAAAACAACCCTCTCATTATGCAATCAATGTCTTACAATGCAGAGAATTAAAATAAAAATAAAATAAAGGACACAGTTACTTGGCTAGGGTTTCATCGAAACCCTAGAGTGGAAATTAGTTCATCGCGAGGGAGGTATGCAACATCTTCATAGACAAAGCTGCAGCACTTCTCTTCATGACTTCCTTGATCTCCAGGGCTTCTCTTCTTCAGATCCAAAATCTCTACAAATTTCTCTCTCTCTCTAATGATAATGGCTAAGAATTCTCCTTTTTATAGAGAAAGATAGAAAGATAGAGTCCTTCTAGAATAAGGAGTTCTAATTGAGGTACAACTCTTCTTTTTCTCTCTCTAAACTCTCTTAGGGTTGAATGAGGATTAAACCATCATTTAGGAAGACAATAATAGAGTTGGAAAGTGTTTAGAAGTACTAAAACACTATTCACGAAACACTATTCACGGAATATTATTTCACCCTATTTACAGTTTTGCCACTGAACTTCAAATAATTCTAGAGAGCTCAATTTTAATCGGATTGACCCGAAATTTTAAACATAGCTCCTTTAGGTCATCTAGAATCTACCCAAAAAGTTTCATAAATTTTGGATAAATAAAAATTACCAAACTACCCCTCTATTGATAGAAGTGCGATTTTGGCCAATCGATTTATCAGGGTAGATTTCTGCGATTTCGCTCTCTTTTCTTCTTCTTTCTTTTACTCTTCTTTTTTTCTGAGATTTTTGGAGTCTTTGAAGCTTGTAAATCTTCCATTTTATCTTCTTTTCCTCGTATGAACCTGAAATAAGAATAAACAACCAAGTAGCATAAAATAATATAAATAATTACTCTAAATGATTAGCAAGTTAAGTTTAAGGTGCTTTTATGTATAACATTTAGCACCGATCACCGGTGCTCAAAGGTCATGGACTACTTGGCTTCGTTGATGGTGCACACCCATGTCCGAATAAATATCTTTTGGGCAATGATGGCAATACCACCACTACAGTTGATCCCAAATACACAGTGGCAGCGTCAAGACCAAAACTTACTGAGTTGGATCAACGCAACAATTTTTGATGGCGTTCTTCCATATGTTTTTGGTCTCCCAACCTCATATGCTTTTTGGGATGCTCTTGCACGGTGATTTTCAGCCTTATCCAGACCGCATATCATGTAACTATAGCAACAAATCCAATCGATAAAAAAGGTACCTCAATTATTGCTGAATACCTTCTTAATATCAAACATTTGGCTGATCGATTAGCATCCGTTGGTAAGCCCATGGACGATGCCAACCTAGTATTGGTCACACTCAATGGCCTCCCACCAGAATATGCTTCATTCTGCACTTTGATTAAGGTGCGATCTGAACCCGTTACGTTTGATGAATTAGATAATCTTCTCTTATGTGAAAAACTCTCTTTGGTTGAATCCTCATTGCCCCCTCCATCCACTAAATCTACGACAAATATAGCATCTCAAAGTTTACTTCCCTCACCTCAAAGAACTGGCATTAACCATCCATATTATCCCTCTAATAACTCATGTGGTCGAGGGAGGGGGTGTAGCAATGGTGGTCATTTTGGTGAAGGCTCTAACAACTTCTTTTCCTCCGATCAACATGCCAAATTTGCAATCAAACATGCCATCTTGCTATTGATCGCCACCATCGCATGGACTATGCCTATCAAGGATGGATTCCACCTCACAAGTTGGCTGCTATGATTGCTACTCAAACACCTACTGCAGATCAAGTTTGGTACATGGGCACGGGAGCAACAAATCATGTCACATCTGATCTATCGAATTTATCCATTCGATCTGATGATCAAGGCAGTGACAAGTTATCTGTAGGTAATGGTCAAGGTTTCTCTATACACAACACTAGTTATTCCTCTTTACACACCCCATCATCCACCTTTCACCTCCAACATTTATTACATGTTCCTGCTATCTCATCAAATTTGCTTTCTGTTCATCAATTTTCTAAAGATAATAATGTTGTCCAAGTATTGACCCTAGAGGGGGGGGGGTGAATAGGGTTTTGGCAAATTTAAAATTCTACTATGTGCCTCTATGCGGAAGTTAATTTATCAAAGGAATAGAAACTAAATAAAATAATGTAAATCAGAAAATTAAATGCAAAAATTAAACAGAACAAACGCAACGATCTTGTTCACGAGGTTTGGCAATCCCGCCTACGTCCTGCCTCAAACTACTCATGAGAGGATTCACCATGATTCAATTATCGTATAGAATTCTTCCGGGTGAAGTCCAAATATTTTAAAATCTTCTTCCGGACGAAAATCAAGCCTACATGCAAGAGAACACCTTCTCTTGACTTTTCCCGAAGCTTCCCGCTTCAATTGCAAGAATCCACCGATTCTTGACTTTCTCAATACAACATGTATGAGGAGTTACAATCTTGAAATATGCTCCTTAGATGAGCTGGATAAGATCTCTTTAAAGCCCTAATAAAATCTCCTAATAGTTGTAATTGAATAGCTCAAGAACAGAGGATTCAGGATTTTTGGGTTTTTCACTAAGGATATGAGAAAATCAGCTTCTAATGAATGATGACTATTTATACATTGATCAATAGTAGTTTTTCATTCATAAGTGATCTCATTTTATAGCCCATAAAGATTTATGGCCATTGGTGGGATAATAAATGCAAACTAGTCGTTACTGTGCATTTATTGTGCATTTTGAGTCATCTAGTCGGCTGGATGATCACAATGACCATATTGAATTATGGCCTTCATCTAGTCGACTGGATGACTCTATCTAGTCGACTGGATAACTCCATCTAGTTAATTGAATAATGCAATTTTTAAACATATATAATCCATTTTTAGAGACCTTAAAGATGGGATTTGATTCCAATGCCTCTTACCTTATCTTTATCAAGATAATTACCAACTTTTTAGGTCCTTAAAGTGATTTTCAATTAGGTCTTAAGGTACCTATGGTAATTATAAGTTTGTGAGCTTTTCAACACCAACTTATGAGGACTTTTTATATTTGACCTAAGCACTCTCAAAGACTAAAAAATAAACTTTAAAACCTTCTTGAGAGTCTTCAAACTTGATTCTTAGATCTTCAATAATAGTTCTAATCTTGAGATCTTCCGAGACTTCTTCTTCATCTTTTTGGCATGAACTTAAATTTTGTCTTCTAGAATGATTGAAGCTTCTTTTGACTTTGATTGTTATGTGCTTCTACAATTTGACTTGAATGTTTCTTTTAGCAACTTAGATGACAATTTCATGTCATTTGAGTTGAATGGTTAGCTAATGCTCTTGTACATTGTTTTTCATAAACACTTTAAAGTAGACATTAGTAGTACAAAAGTCATTTCATTATTTAAGTTATCATCAAAATTAATAAGTTTACCTATGGTTGTAACCTTTAGGCTGACAATCTATCCCTTTTTTAAGATGACAAAATAATTGAATGAAATGAGATTATGTTCCCTCTCAATATGTAAATTTATTGAAATCTTGAGGAAAACTCCCCCCTAAACATATGCATTATAAAACAAGACATTTATGTCATCCTTTTGCATATAGTTTAGAAAACCATTCAAGAGATACCAAATATGTATGTTGTAGCACAATTAAGCATAAAGAGTCAAGATTTAAAGTGAGATTAATCATGTCATATATATGTCCAAAATGGTACAATGAGTTCATGACATACATCAAAAGGTGCCAATGATTTTATCGACTTTGTGTAGTCTTCAATCTGTCCCTGATCAACTGGATCTTGTTTGATGTCTGCTCAATGAGTTCAGGACCCAATATCTTCCTTTCACATACTTCGTCCCAACATAGAGGTGAACGAAAATTCCAACCATAAATTGCCTCGAAATGTGCCATTTGAATGCACCTCATAACTGTTGTTGTAGGAAAACTCTACCAATGAAAAGTGATCATCCCAACTGCCCTTGAAGTCTAACATACATGCCCCTAGCATATCTTCAATTACCTGATTCACCATTTCAGTTTGCCTATCAGTTTGAGGATGAAAGGCTGTGCTGAAATCCAACCAAGAACCCATAGCTTTCTGAAAGCTTTTCCAGAATCTCAAGGTGAATCTTGTATCTCTATCCTAAACAATGCTAATAGGTACTCCGTGCAAACGAACCACTTCCTTGATATACAAGCTTGCCAACTGGTTCAAATTGAAGGTAGTGAGATATGACATAAAATGAGCTGACTTGGTCAATATGTCAATTGAAAGTATGCCTCTTTTTAATTTTAGAAAAACAATTCTTGGGGGGCATACATCTAATCCCAAGATCTGACTAAGATTCTAATTGATTTTATTCAATAAATGTTAAAATAACATTCACCTTTGCGACTTTGAAATTGTTAAGTCAAATCCACATTAGAACAATACTCGCAAAACTTCACAAGTGTCAAGTCTCCTTCGCAATCCACACGAACCTTCTTTTTCCTTTAAAGCTTTCTCTAATGGAAGCTAATGACCTTTCCAAATTCTAGCTCTATGATCTTTGTTCCTTTCTTGAATCTCAAGATCCTTTCTTGATTTAACAAGATTGGTTCTGCTTTTGCTCAAGAGAAAAACTAGAACCAAGAGAGAAAAGAGGGTGACTGTACACTTCAAAAGAGAAGAGGGGTTGGGTGTGAACTTGAGGAGAGGGGAGGGAGAGAAAAACGTGGATTGAAGAGTCTCCCAAAGGTTTGGACATCCACCACTATATATAGAAAATCCTTGGATTGCTTTGCTTGCAATCCAAGTCTCTCATCCTTATCCTAATCCAATTAGGATTTCCTCAATAGTTTCCTTAATGATTATTCTTAATTTAATTAGGATTTATCTTAAAAGAAACTAACCTTATCCATTAATAACAAATTAATCTTACCCTTATCTAATAAGGAATCTTTAATTAGTAACTAACTAATTATTGATTAATAACAAACTAATGAAATCCCATTTAAATAGGGAATCTTTAAGTAGTAACTAACTAACTAACTTTATCCTTATCTAATGAGGAGTCATTAATTAGTAACTAATTAAACAAAGGTCCACTTCTTGAAGTGGGTGTCCCACCCTAGGTGGGCCCCACTTCCACACGCCCCTTAGGGTTTCCAAAACCCTAAAGGTCATCTTTGATCTTTTATCAAAATCCCCAATGGGTCCCACCCATTTGGTTTATCACATCCAATGTGATTTCACCTATTAGAGCTTCACTATACCATATAGTGATTACTTAGAGAAATTAATTAATTTAATTAATAATTAAATTAAAAGCTTTAAGAAGGTCCTAGTGTGTGGGATCTAAAGGGATCTCCTATTTCCGGTTGTGGGACCAAGTACTTCACCTTTTTGGTTGAAACATTGTTGCTAGGAAACACTTTCCTAAGACTCCATTAGGCATCATAGAATTTTATTTTTGTCCCTAGACTTCCACCAATCACAATAATGTCCATTAACACAATGTGACTAACCTCCAGAATTTAGAGAATTTCTTGTAAGTACTATCTCACAATATATTTACAAATAAATCATTCCACATTCCGATATCACATGTAAGCTTCTGGGATTGGAACAAGTCCACTGTCTAGTCCCTAGCTTATGAATAGAACTCTTTCTCATAAATACCTTTTCATTGAACTGATCTTCCAAAACACTTTCGAAGAAACATTAGAAAAGAACTAACATATATATATTTTTCCATATTGAAAATATCAACTTCGATAAAGACCATTTTATCGAAAAGCACCAGTACTGGATTTAACAGTTCAGTTCAACAAGTATCACCTTGATATCATTATCTCCAATTAAGAAGTTGTGGATTTCTTATTGAGTGTTTACACACTTCTCCAAACATTGTGAACATGACCCAACGTACCCGGAGTTAGTCCTATGAATTGTATATTACCGATTGGCACATCAAAGCCATATGGGTAGATGCTTGAGAAGATGTTAACCTCTTAGGTCTAAGGACAATTTGTCGAATGGATAACCCTAATACAACCTGATAGTGTATTCCATAGGGTATCCACTAGTAACCCCGTTCAGTATTATGTACTTGCTATATTTACTCACATGTTAGTCAAGAGTCAACACTCTCTGTGAATGAGATTCATCACACTATCTTATAAAACTACACATGTGCAAGCCATGATGAAGTACGACGCTCAACCAGTACTCTAGAGGCTTCGGAAAATATTAGGTTTACAAGGAACTGGAAAATCATATCTCGTCGCAACCTTTGCATGATTTTCCTACAATGTTACCTATAGAACTTTATGTCATCTCAAATGGAGAGTAATTAATATAAATACCCTTTATAGTTGGTTGTGTGAATATGATGCTTGTCTAATCAACATGGAAAAGTCTCTTATTGGCTTTCGAGGGCATATATGTCCAACATCAACTATAACCCATATTGCATCGGAGTTCTTTGGTGTCCTTGGCAAACCTACCACAAAATCTATCGAGATGTTTTCCCATTTTTATTCCGGAACAGGGAGTGACTGAAGTAATCCTACAGGTCTTTGGTGTTCGGCCTTATTTATTGGCAAACCAAACATTTAGACACATAAGTTGCCACATCTCTCTTCATATTTCTCTACCAGAAGTGCTTCTTCAAGTTCTGGTATATCTTGGTGCTTCCAAGATGAACAATATACCTTGACTTGTGTGCTTCATCCAATATTTCTCTCCTTAGTTCCTCATTGGCAGGAACACATATTCTTCCATCAAAGGAAAGAGCACCATCCCCAATCATCCTGAGATCCTTGTTGCCCTTGCTAACCATCTTGTAGAAGAACTAGCACAGTTCTTCATCTGTGGCTTAGAGATCCTTGATCTTATCCAATAGCATTGGCCTGACTGTGATGTTAGCCATTAAGGCTCCTGATGTGCCAACACTGATATTTGCCTCATTGTTGGACAAGTCTTCCAACAATATCCATTTATGGATCATCATGTGAGCCAATAGTCTAGAAGGCTTTCTGTTGAGTGCATCTGTCACTACATTGGCCTTCCCCAGATGGTACATGATCGAGCAATCATAATCCTTGAGAAACTTTACCAAATGACGCTGCCTCAAGTTTAGCTCTTTTTACGAGAAGAGATACTTTAAGCTCTTATGATCAGTGAATATCTCGAACTGCGTCGAACTAATCTCCATAAAGATAATGCCTCCATATTTTAAGAGCGAATACAACTGCTGTAAGTTCTAGATCATGAGTAGGATAGTTCTTCTCGTGGTTCTTCAGTTGTCGGGAAGCATAGATAATCACTTTCCCGTGTTGCATGAGAACACATCCTAGTCTAATATGTGAAGCATCACTGTACACAACATAAGCTCCACTACCAGATGGAACTGTTAAGACTGATGCCATAGTGAGACGCTTCTTTAACTCTAGGAAACTTTGCTCACATTTTTCATCTCATGTGAACTTGGCGTTCTTCCTAGTAAGGTGAGTGAGTGGTGCTGCCAAGCTGGAAAATCCTTCCATAAATCTTCTACAATAGCTAGCAAGGCCCAAAAAGCTTCTGATCTCAGTAACACTCTTAGGTCTACCCCAATCTACTATTGTTTAGATCTTTGCAGAGTCAACTGCAATCTCTTATGCTCAAACTACATGGCCAAGAAATGACACTTTTTCTAGCCAAAACTCATATTTGTTAAGTTTAGCATACAACTTATGCTCTCTTAGCTTCCTCAAGGTGTTCCGAAGGTGTCTCTCATGATCCTTCTGAGTCGATGAGTAAATCAGGATATCTATCATCCATGAATACTACAACATAATTATCCAGGGCTGGCCTGAATATCCGGTTCATCAAATCCATAAAAGCTGCTTTGGCATTTGTCAAACCAAATGGCATAACCAGAAACTAATGATGTCCATATCGAGTTTTGAAAGCAGTTTTAGGGATATCTTCCTTCTTGATCTTCAACTAATGGTAGCCTGATAGAAGATCAATCTTTGAGAAGTACTTAGCTCCTTGCAATTGGTCCAATAAGTCATCTATTCATGGCAATGGATACTTATTCTTGATGGTGACCTTATTCAATTGCCTATAGCCGATGCACATTCTCATCGAACCATATTTCTTCTTTACAAAGAGTATGTAAATCCCTAAATAGGTGTTGGCAAATTCCGTGATCATTAGATAGGTCAGTTGAGTCGAGTCCTCGAATCATGTTCAACTTGTCAGAAAAGAAGAGAAGAGCTAAAGCTTAAAGAAGATAGAAGAAAGAGAAGAAAAAGGTTCTACTCCGGATCTAGACAGGTAATGGACTTAGAGACCCCTACCTAGGTTTGATTTGACTTAGATAACTCTAAAAATACCTAGGAGGATAGATTTAAGCCTACCAAAGTTATTTGATCTTAGTTGAATCAAATAAAAATAAAATGAATTAATTTTGGCAAAAATTCTGTCTCAACCGATCGCTCGGTATTTCGACCGATCGATCGGTGGCCTACCGAGCGATCGGTGGCTATCGACTGGACTAAATATTTGTATGGGGAAAATTTCCAGAGAGATGTTTTAAGACCGAGCGATCGGTCATTAGAACCGATCGATCGGTTGTGAACCGAGCGATCGGTTGTGAGCACCGATCGATCGGTCCCCGTAAAAAGAATTTTTCTTTTTCTGGATTCTTTTTTTAACCCTATATAAACAACTTTTGAGAGACCTAATTCGTGTCTTTGATAATTTTTGAAAGAGTAGAGGTCTGAGAAACTCTTCTAGGGTTTTTCTAATTGTTTTTAATTAGATCTTTGTGATCCCTCCTCTTTCTTAGATCCTAGAGAATGCAAGTATAGATTAAAATCTTTGATCTTGCATTGTGTGATCTCAGATCTGTATGAGATCCCTCTAGGGTTTGAAATTTACTAAATTGATTCACAACCCTACACCTTGTGTGTGTGTCCGGTGTTTGATCCGGAGCCTTCGTGGAAGGAGATCGATCGTGTGTGATCGTGGATTTGAAGTTGCTTGAAAAGATTTGGTCGGTGTGGAACTGAAGCTGCTAAGGCGGAGATCGAACCTGCTGGTTCGTGGAAATCAAGAGTAAGAGTCTATACCTAGGAACATAGTTTCTGTTTTGGTAAGGTCTTATCTTGTACTTGATATCTTTTCATAGTGAAGTTTATTGCTGGACAAGGTCCCGTGGTTTTTTCCCGTTAGGGTTTTCCACGTAAAAATCGTCTGTGTTTGATTTGTGTGGATTGTCTGATTGAGTTAATCATTGATTTTTAAACATATTAATTGAAAAATTAAAATTGGTTAGAAATTATTAGATAGACCTATTCACCCCCCCTCTAGGTCTTAGAGATCATTGATCTGGATAAATTTCAATTGGTATCAGAGCTAGTTCACTGATAAGGCTAATCCCTTAAGTGTGATCCTGTATTATCCGTGATCATGAGTACTCTAAGAGAAGGAGGATCCGTCTCTCGTCCCCCACTTTTTGATGGAAATAATTATGCATACTGGAAAGCCAGAATGAGAGCCTTTCTCAAATCAATTGACGAGAGAATTTGGATGTCTATACAGAATGGGTGGACTACGCCCGTAAAAACTGTAGGTGATTTGACTGTCGTCAAATATTCTGATGAATGGACCAGAGAAGAGCTTGATTCAAGTGGATGGAACACTAAAGGTCTCAATGCTATCTTTACTGCAGTCACTGCTGAGGAATTCAGACGAATTTCTTCATGTGAAACAGCAAAGGAGGCTTGGGACATTCTAGAAATTACCCATGAGGGTACTACCACTGTTAAAATCTCAAAACTCCAAATGTTAACCACCAAATTTGAACATTTAAACATGGACGACAATGACACTTTTGATGAATTCTATGCAAAACTTAGTGACATTGTCAACGCTAGTTTCAATTTAGGTGAGAAAATATCTGAGTCCAAAATAGTTAGAAAAGTCCTTAGATCTCTCCCAGAGAGATTTCAACCCAAAGTCACTGCAATCGAAGAGAGTAAAAATGTTGACTCTCTGAAGATTGAGGAATTGGTTGGATCACTCCAAACCTATGAACTCAATCTACGTCCATCCAAGAAGAATAAATCTTTAGCCTTGAAAACCATCAAGGAAACTTTGGATGAGGATGACAGTGATGGAGAAATGAATGAGGAAGAAATGGCTCTTTTCGTTAAAAAATTTCGAAAATTTTTTAGAACGAAAAAGAGGTTTAATCCCAAACAGGGAGGAAAATCTTTTGATAAGTCAAAGTCTAAGCCCTGGGAAAACAAGAAAAATTCCAAAAGTGGCGACAAGAAATCCCAAGGTGTTCAATGTTATGAATGCCATGGCTTCGGTCATATTTCACCTAACTGTCCTAACAAGAAGAAGAGTAAGGGCAAGGTGATGAATGCCTGTTGGGATGACAGTGATTCCGAGAATGAAGAATCGGACAGTTCCTCTTCAAATGAAGATACTAGAAATCATACGGCTTTCACTGTTTCCCTATCTGGGATTCTTGAGACTACCTCTGCGGTTGATGAAAAGGATAGAAGTGATGAAAGTATTCATACTGAGTCAAGTGATGACTTACAGAAGAGTCAAACTGACTCTGAAAGTGATGAAGATTTGAAAACAACTTATGATAAGTTGTATGCTGAAAGTTTAAAACTGACTAAAACAAAAATCTCTTTGAGCAAAAAACTCAAATTCATTCAAAATGAAAGAGATATCTGTAAACTAGTAGCAGAAGAGAAGAGTGCACTAGTTAGTCAGTTGGAAAATGAAAAAGAAGCATTTGTTATAAAAGTTCAATGTCTTTTGGAAGAGAATGTCTCATTGACTAATGTGGTCAGAAAATTAGAAAATGAAAGAGACACTTCCATGAAAGAAATTGAAGAGTTAAAAACTCTGCAAATGGAGCTGGAAACTTTTAAAGTCTCTCTTGTTGATAAGGTGAAATTTCTTGAAAAAGAACACCAAATTACCCTTAAAGACAAGACTGACTTGATTCAGAAGGTCTATACTCTTGAAAAAGAAGTGAGAATGTTTGGTAACACCAGCTGCCTAGATGAATTAGTCAGAAAGTATGGATCAAATTCTAGTAGATCTGGGATAGGACATGTTGACACACCAACTGGTCCTTTAGCTGTTGGAACAATGGCTAGTGCAGTGTTTGAGCCAATACATTCTGAATCCAAAGAAAATTTACCTTCTACATCAAGTACTAAGGCTTATACAAATATTGTAAAGCCGAGAAATACAGCTCCTAGAGTGAATGCTTTAAGGAATCAAATTCCAGTTAGAAGAAATCTTCCTCCTCTACCAAGATTCATACCCACATGTCACTTTTGTGGTGTAAGAGGTCACATTCGACCTAATTGTAATGCATTTAGGAGAGCTCCCCAAAATGGTTCATGGAACCAAAATCTGAGTCAAGGGACTCTTCAAAGGCAGATTCAGGTTCTAGCTGAAAAGTCTAGAATGTTGAGCGATGATGTTAACAGAATTGCTCAAATCTCTAGGACAAGGACTGGTCAATTTATTCCAAATGATTATTCAAGAGGAAATAATTTGACTTATCACAAAACTAGAACTGAACAAAACAGAAAAAGGTCAAGGAGGACAAAAAGGAAAAAGGTCTCTACTACACAGATTAATGATCAAAGATCTAAACAAAGTTTAAAGACTGTGTATGTGAGAAAGGAAGACCTTAAGTGCTTTGTCATTCATACTGCCTTGAAAGCCCAAAACACAGAAATGTGGTACTTCGATAGTGGGTGTTCTCGGCATATGACAGGTAACAAGTCCTTATTTATTCAATTTGAGGACTGTCCTGATGGGACTGTTACTTTTGGTGATGGAAGCAAGTCATTAGTCAAAGGAAAGGGTATCATCAATTCACCAGGCATACCTAAATTGAAAGATGCCTTGTTTGTTGAAGGACTGAAAGCTAATTTAATTAGCATAAGTCAACTATGTGATGATAATCATGCTGTGCACTTTACCCAAAATAAATGCTTAGTCATTAATGGTAAAGGTAAGTGTGTTCTAGAAGGATTGAGAACCACTGACAATTGCTACGGCTTAACTCCCAGTACTATTCCCTCAAATGTCTGTTATAAGACTAGAATTGAGGAGGTTGATTTGTGGCACCGAAGACTAGGTCACATGAACTTCAAAGACCTATGTAAAATCTCTAAGCAAGAGCTTGTGAGAGGTGTTCCCAAACTAGGAAAGCCTTCTACTGCTGTGTGTGGGCCATGTCAAATTGGTAAACAAATTAGGACCCCACATAAGAAGACTTCAAGTATTGCTACTTCATATCCACTGGAATTAATTCATATGGACCTTATGGGTCCTACAAGAACTGAAAGTCTAGGTGGAAAGCGATACATCCTAGTCATGGTTGATGATTTCTCTAGAATGTCTTGGGTGGCATTTATAAGAGAGAAATCCGATGCTTTTGACAATTTCAAAAGTATTTGCTTGAAAATTCAAAATGAGAAAAGATGCCCAATCACTCGAATTCGAAGTGATCATGGAAAGGAGTTTGAAAACTCTAAGTACAATGACTTTTGTGATGAGTCTGGTATCAAACATGAATTTTCTGCACCTATTACACCTCAGCAGAATGGTGTAGTAGAGAGGAAGAACAGGGTTCTCCAAGAGATGGCTAGAGTTATGCTTCATAGCAACAATCTAGCTTCTCATTTCTGGGCTGAGGCAGTTCACACTGCTTGCTATATAGTTAATAGAGTTTTTGTAAGACCTGGAACAAGGAAAACCCCATATGAGTTGTGGAATAACAAGAAACCTAGTGTAAAGTACTTTCGAGAATTCGGAAGTAAATGCTATATCCTTAAGGATAGAGAGCAACTGGGAAAATTTGAATCCCGGAGTGATGAAGGGATATTTCTTGGGTATTCCACCAACAGTAGAGCTTATCGAGTGTATAACTTGAGAACCTCTACAATTATGGAGTCCATAAATGTAATTGTGGATGACTCTGGTGTTGAAAATGTGCAATGTGAGGATGATGAAAGTGCTGAAAATGAAGATGTTGAAATTATTTCAACTTCACCTATTGATAAGCAAACATCTCCATTAAAACCTACACATCCTAGGGTCATGAGTCCTCACACCTCCACTGATATTATTGGTGATGTTGAAAGTGGAGTGAGAACGAGGAAACAAATTGAAAATGAAGTTAGCTACATTTGCTATACTTCATCTTTTGAACCCAAGAATGTAGCTGAAGCTCTTGCAGATGATAATTGGATAAATGCAATGCAAGAAGAGTTACTTCAGTTTACTAGGAATGATGTTTGGTATTTAGTACCTAGGCCTAATAATACAAATGTGATAGGTACCAAATGGATTTTCAAGAACAAATCTGATGAAAAAGGTACTATCATAAGAAATAAGGCTAGGTTAGTTGCACAAGGATATACCCAAATTGAAGGTATTGACTTCGATGAAACTTTTGCTCCTGTAGCCAGACTAGAATCAATAAGAATTCTTCTAGCTGTGGCTTGTAATATGAAATTCAAACTTTTTCAAATGGATGTTAAGAGTGCCTTTCTGAATGGCATTCTACATGAAGAAGTCTATGTGGAACAACCAAAAGGGTTTGAAGATCCACATCACCTTGATCAAGTTTATCGACTAAAAAGGGCCCTCTATGGTTTAAAACAAGCTCCAAGAGCTTGGTATGAGAGGCTGACTACTTATCTCTTGGAAAACGGATTTTCGAGAGGGGGAGTAGACAGAACCCTTTTCATAAAGAAAGTGAAAGGTGATATTGTCATCGCCCAGATATATGTTGATGACATAGTATTTGGTTCCACATTAGACTTACATGCTCATTCATTTGCTGAACAAATGAAAAATGAATTTGAAATGAGCATGGTTGGTGAGCTAAGTTTCTTCCTTGGTCTTCAGATCAAGCAATTGGATTCTGGGATCTCAGTATCTCAAATCAAATATGCAAAAAATTTAGTGAAGAAATTTGGAATGAGTTTTGCTAAGCATGCTAGGACTCCTATGAGTACTACTATAAAACTTAGTAAAGATACTTCAGGGAAGGATGTCGATCAGACTAATTATAGAAGCATGATTGGTAGTTTGCTCTACCTAACTGCTACTAGACCCGACATAGCCTTTAGTGTTGGTGCATGTGCCCGTTATCAAGCAAATCCCAAAGAGTCTCACTTAGTTGCTGTCAAGCGTATCATTCGCTATGTGAGTGGAACTTTGTCCTTAGGCCTCTGGTATTCTTTTGATACAAATGTCATTGTTGTGGGGTATTCTGATGCTGATTGGGCTGGAAATACTGATGATAGGAAAAGCACCTCCGGCGGGTGTTTCTATATTGGAAACTGCTTGGTTGCTTGGCTTAGCAAAAAGCAGAATTCCATTTCCTTGTCTACAGCCGAGGCTGAGTATATAGCAGCTGGTAGTTGTTGCACCCAACTTCTGTGGATGAAACAGATGTTGAAGGATTATGGAATTGATCAAAGCACTATGATTGTGTATTGTGATAACACAAGTGCAATCAATATCTCCAAAAATCCTGTGCAACACTCTCGCACAAAGCATATAGACATTAGGCATCACTTCATCCGTGATCTTGTTGAGCAAAAAGTTGTGTCTATTGAGTATGTCCAAACAGAGAATCAATATGCGGACATTCTCACAAAACCTTTAGATTCCCTTAGGTTTGAACTCCTTAGGAAATCCATCGGTTTGTGTGGAGTTGAGTAATGGAGTACTTGTTTTATAGCCTATGTGTTTTTCATGTTCTATTTAAGTCATAGAGCTATTTTTTTTGTTATTTTCTTTAAGTAATAAAAATCCAAAAACATTCAAAAAAAAAAAAAAAAATTGAAAAATATTGCAAAAAATAATGTGGTTGTATGACCTTATTTATCCTATCTTTTAGCTTAATGTTATTTCCTTGAAATCATATTTAACTATATAATCCAAGGATAAATATATCATAGGATTGAATAAAATAGGAAAGTTCAATTGTTGGTTCGATCTTGTGATTGAATTTGGTCATGCTAATTAACCTCAGTTAGAGTTGAGCATACAATGATGTTCTAATTTGCACAAGCACTCTGACTGATTATTTAGATGGTTTTAGTTCCTAAATAAAGGTTCTGATATTATACCATATGGTTCCCTAGATTAATCAAATCTAGTATAACCAATGTCATAAAAATTCCATAAGGTGAGCCCCCTAGATATAAAAATTATTGACATGGAGAGGACTACCTGTGAGTTTGTGTGATAGCTACTAGTGAATGCAAACAGTAAGTAATGGCTACCTAGACAAACAGTAGGTATCTATATGGATTGCTAGTGTGAAAGCCCCTACTGTCATTAGAAAGAGCTACCTTCTCACTTGTGTGAAAGTCACCAGTGTGCTAGTGTCTATATATGTGTACTCCAAAAAGAATTTACATAATGAGTACAATTTGACTGAAAAAGAAATGAAATAATTTATTAGTCAAATATGGGGTAAAAATTGCTCATCAGATAAATATGGATGATTATTGGGTTTAACACTAGTTTTTGAAAATTTTAGAGTCCCATTTGATATATAATGTCAAAATCTAGATTAAGGAAGGAAACCAATTCAACGAGTCAAGTTATGAATTTTGATTTCATATTCACATTACTTCTAATTGTATCTTGACTCTGATTGTGAATTTGATGCAAATACCATATTTAATCACCGGTGAAAATCAATTAATGTTTTCATAATCCTTGTTTATGCCTATACTTGATATATCAATTCTTGGGTGATTATTATCTATGATTTTGATGAAATCACATATTGCAAATTTTTTTTGTTGGTCATTTTGAGGTGAAAATGTATTTTAAATGTTCCATTGGTTGAGGGGGAGAAAAGGTTTTAACTGTGAAAATTTTTGAAAAATTTTCAGAGCACCGATCGCTCGGTGCTAAAGACCGATCGATCGGTCTTTCGTGAACAGGGTTATAAAACCCTCATTTCTATTTTTTTTGTTCACTTGTTCTCCGATCTCCAGAGCGATCTCTCGGTTTCCTCTCCTCCAAATCTTTCCTACGAACATTCCATTCTACTCTAAAGGTTTCCCAAGGATCTAAAAGGTAAGAGTTGTGCATTTTCTTTGCTTTAGATTGATTTTCTCATCTAGGGCATCATTTCTTGCATTTTCTTCAATGGCGTTCGTTTTGTCGTTAATCCTACTTGCATATCTCATGTCTGGCATCCCCAAACGTCGGAGGTTGGTCCTCAACAACCAAGAGGATCCTCCTCAAGATGAGGAAAACCTAGAGCCCTTTACTTTCACTCCAATAGGGCATGGTATTTCCATAGGGGACAGGCCAATTCGTAGAATGATTGATTCTACAATTGAGAATCGTCAAAAATCTCTGGCTGATAAAACTCGGAAAAATAAAGGAAAAGCTTCATCTTCCCAGTCTAGTAAGTTATCCCAGTTTATCAGTCCTACTGCTGCTCAACTCTATAGTGAGTATTTTAGTAAGAAAGGTGTTATGGTTGAAAGGGACATACATATTTCTGATTTTGGTGATTATTATCTTCCTACTCTGATTTCCGATCGTCAATGGGAAGGTATACTTACCTTATCCGGTCCTGCTTCTGTCCAGTTAGTTAGAGAATTTTACTCTAATTTTTCTGAAATCAACCAGAAAAAATGGTCATTCAAATCTCGAGCATTAGAACAATCTGTTATCATAAATGCTGATTTGGTTTCTAAATTCCTTGGATGTCCTAGAGTTCCAAATGCATATTATCCTTATAATTATAAAACTGATGAGGATAAAGACTCCATGGAACATGTAGTTACCTTTCTAAGTGGTACTCCTTCGTTTTGGGTTGGGTCTCTTATTGAAGTGGCGAAACTCACTAAGGATGCTAGACTAGTAAACCTTGTTATGAGTGCAAATATCCATCCAAAGGTTCATACTGCGGACCTTAGGGAAGAAAGAGCTAGATTTTTGTTTAGTCTTCTACGTGGGCGTGATATTGATCTTGCCGCTCACATCATTGACTTGATGATCCAAGCCCATCAAACTAATACAGCAGTTGGAGCCCTACCATTTGGTTCACTCATCACTAAACTTCTTGGTTCTCAAGGAGTTATCGCTCCTCCTGGTGTTCCAACTCGAGTTCCTAAGGGTCCAATCACCAAAAAGACCCTAGCTCAGAGTTTTTCACATGCCTCAGTTCGAGATACAGAGGAGGGAGCAGAAGTTGGTGCTGGGTCATCTCGTCCTCCTCCTACCACTATGGACGATCTTGGGAGGATGATGAGAGAGATGCAGATGGATCTCAGGACTCATATTTCTTCATACGAGGAGTTTACTACAGAGGTTCGTGGTCGACTTGGATCTCTCGATGCAGCAGTGCTTGGAGTACAGAGAGATGTTCGAGATTTTCGAACTTACTATGAGTCACAGCTCACTTCTGATGATGAGCAAGAGTGATGGTTCGTGATAGAAGTTTTTTTTTTTGTCGAGTGACAGACTTTGTTTCCCATTTTGATGTACTTTGAATTGGTTGTACTTAGTACAACCCTTCTTGGTTATTATTGACTTGTTATGGATATATATATTTGAATGGTTTATGCTCCTTACTTTCTATCTCATCTCCTTTCAATGGTTTATGATTTTATTTTCTAATCCACCTTTGGCATTTCGAGCCAAAAAGGGGGAGAATATGTTATGGATGAGTTATGGATGATTGGATGATGAATGGTTATAGATTGTGTTATGGATGATGAATGGTTCTTTTGGAATACTAACCTGTTATGGATTGTGAATGGTTTGGAATAGGATTGTGAATGGTTTTGAATGGTTATACATATTTTCATCCTATATGTTATTTCCCATGCTTCACAGGTTTTTGATTTAGCATGTGCAGGCAAACAGGTTCTAAGTTTGGTAAATCATGACAAGTTAACATGTCAACAGTCATGTAATTTTTTTTGAGTCATGTAAAGGTCAATTTTCCATTTTTGAATCAATTGGGAAAATTTGAACCTAGTATATGAATTAGTTTTGTTTTGTCCCGGAATTGCCAAAGGGGGAGATTGTAAATCCCTAAATAGGTGTTGGCAAATTCCGTGATCATTAGATAGGTCAGTTGAGTCGAGTCCTCGAATCATGTTCAACTTGTCAGAAAAGAAGAGAAGAGCTAAAGCTTAAAGAAGATAGAAGAAAGAGAAGAAAAAGGTTCTACTCCGGATCTAGACAGGTAATGGACTTAGAGACCCCTACCTAGGTTTGATTTGACTTAGATAACTCTAAAAATACCTAGGAGGATAGATTTAAGCCTACCAAAGTTATTTGATCTTAGTTGAATCAAATAAAAATAAAATGAATTAATTTTGGCAAAAATTCTGTCTCAACCGATCGCTCGGTATTGCGACCGATCGATCGGTGGCCTACCGAGCGATCGGTGGCTATCGACTGGACTAAATATTTGTATGGGGAAAATTTCCAGAGAGATGTTTTAAGACCGAGCGATCGGTCATTAGAACCGATCGATCGGTTGTGAACCGAGCGATCGGTTGTGAGCACCGATCGATCGGTCCCCGTAAAAAGAATTTTTCTTTTTCTGGATTCTTTTTTTAACCCTATATAAACAACTTTTGAGAGACCTAATTCGTGTCTTTGATAATTTTTGAAAGAGTAGAGGTCTGAGAAACTCTTCTAGGGTTTTTCTAATTGTTTTTAATTAGATCTTTGTGATCCCTCCTCTTTCTTAGATCCTAGAGAATGCAAGTATAGATTAAAATCTTTGATCTTGCATTGTGTGATCTCAGATCTGTATGAGATCCCTCTAGGGTTTGAAATTTACTAAATTGATTCACAACCCTACACCTTGTGTGTGTGTCCGGTGTTTGATCCGGAGCCTTCGTGGAAGGAGATCGATCGTGTGTGATCGTGGATTTGAAGTTGCTTGAAAAGATTTGGTCGGTGTGGAACTGAAGCTGCTAAGGCGGAGATCGAACCTGCTGGTTCGTGGAAATCAAGAGTAAGAGTCTATACCTAGGAACATAGTTTCTGTTTTGGTAAGGTCTTATCTTGTACTTGATATCTTTTCATAGTGAAGTTTATTGCTGGACAAGGTCCCGTGGTTTTTTCCCGTTAGGGTTTTCCACGTAAAAATCGTCTGTGTTTGATTTGTGTGGATTGTCTGATTGAGTTAATCATTGATTTTTAAACATATTAATTGAAAAATTAAAATTGGTTAGAAATTATTAGATAGACCTATTCACCCCCCCTCTAGGTCTTAGAGATCATTGATCTGGATAAATTTCAGAGTATTAGAGTTCCCCATGGTGATACACTGGGTCTAATGAAACCCTTTTCTGACAACTCATGAATCTGATCTTTCAACTCCTTCAATTATGTTGGAGTCATCCTATGAGGTGCTCTTGAAATCAGTTCAGTGCCCTGAGCTAGATCAATGACGAAATCTATCTCCCTATCTAGTGGCAAACTAGGCAAGTCATCGAGAAATACATCCAATCATTCACCACTGGAATGATAGAAGAATCCCGATCTCCTATATTAGAAATGCTCAATGCTACAGATCTAGCAATATCCTTCTTTAATCCTCAAAAATGGAATGCTAGTCCATCAACTGGTTTAAAGCTGACAACTTTCTCCAAACAATCGATGTGGCCATGATAAGCTGAAAGCCAATCCATACCAAGAATAACATCGAAGTCTTGGAACTCAAGAACAATCAAGTCGGCTGGCATCTTTTGTTTTCCTATCTGAATGATACAAGACCGATACACTCTATCTGTGATAACTGAACTGCCTATTGGTGTGGCAATGGATAGTGCACGCTCTAGGACTTGATTCCATAGGAAAGTCTTAGACAAAACTAGGTGTGACAAACGAATGAGTGGATCTAGTGTCAAATAAGATTCTTGCTAGATAATCATTAATCAATAGTGTGCCTGAGGTTCATAAATAACTATGTTATGGTTTGCATGCATAAGTTCATACATCACAATATAATTTATATATGGTATAGTAGCATATTATCCAAAACATCACTCAAAACATCATAATCAATACATAAAGCTAGCACTCAATGCTAAGCCTAGATAACTCTAGTGTATTATTTTTTATGTTGCTTTTTTTTTTAAGTTTTATTCTTAAAGTTTCATCCCTAAGGGATCTAATGCCTTATGCTCTGATACCACCTCTGTAACGCCCCAAAATCCCATGTTGGCCTAAATAGGACTTTGGACCTGTGACATTGCATTCCATATCCATATCCGTATAACAGGCAAGGCAAACTAAATATGAGTTTGTAAATTTCTTCTATATTAAACCAAATAGAACTTCAATCTAACAATATAAACCAACTGTCGACCAACTAACAAATAATAATCCGATCACCCAAATGATCTCAATACTGAATTTAAAACCTAAGCAACATCTTTAATTTTGTCTTATTACATTGCTTTCAACTGAATTAAAAACAAACTATCTAAAGATCAATAATATGGATAATAATCCGGATTGATTTCCTCCTCGAGATAATCACCCTCATGTTCTTCTTGGTACTCTTCTTCAATCCAATGTTCCAGAGCACAAATATCAAACCCTCCTGAAACTACAGATATAAAAAGTACGGTTGAGCAAACAAAAGCTTAGTGCACACAAAGTCTAGCTAACAGTATCATAACTTATAATCATGCTCATGCTTTATCATAAATAAACATATCTTACAGTTCATGTGCGAAAACATGTAAACATAACATCATCCATGACATGTAAGACTCGTGACTTGTATAGACATGTAAGACTTGTGCATGATCGTAAAAGTTCATAGAAGCATGTGTATCAATGTATGTAAGATAATTTGATTATGTCTGTAACATGAAAATTTCCCAATGTTTGTAACATGAGTTTCTGAATGCCTGTAACAGAAAGTTCCCCAATGCCTATAACATGAAAGTTTGCCAATGCCTGTAATATGAAAGTTCTTGTGCATGGACTCGTACTTGAGTTTGGACTTATGAGACATGTGCTTATAATACTTATCATGCGATGCAACATGTACTTGAGTGTCATGGTCAACTTCCATCTATGCTATCCCTTAGATTCCAACATCAAAACATAGAATTCCACCAAAGCCACCCATATAACCAAGGTTAATGAATTTCGGGCTTTGAGATCATCCTCTAAGTATTTACCTATCGAAAATTTAACCAATCCATATACATGTATAATTAGGCATAATTTACATGAAAGTAATACACGAAAAATTTATGTACATAGAATAGAATCACAGTTAACATCATATATAATCATCATTCAACCATAGTCTCTCCCTTACGATCTTATTCATGTGCAAACCCTAAAAATCATCCCCTTCATCAAGATCAATAAATATGTGCATGAAAGTTCCTAAAACAATCATAATATCATGTCAAAACCTTATTATAATCTCTAATCCATCATCACAACATCAATAAGATATCAAATCCCATATAACTTATTCCATTCATGATCATCAATAAAAAAATCCTCTTGAAATCATACAAAATCTTCATCAACATAACTTAAAAACACGAAATCATCATTCCCAGATCTTAAAATCATAATAGCATACATATTATTAGGTTAGAATAGTGTGTGGTACCTTCCTTTATTACTTTCCTACGATCGAATCGCTTTAGAATGTCTTTGGAGATGATCTCCAAGCTTTTTCCTTCTTCTCTTTACAAAAAGCTTTGAAAAAACTTAGGTCTTTCTTTCCTTTTTCTCTCTAATAAGTTTTAGAATGATAGAATACCTAAAACCCATGTGTTAAGGTCCTTATATAAGCAATAACAAAGTTGGAAAGTGATTAGAATTGCTAAAAACATTATTCATGAAACACTAGTCACACGGTTACTATTCATCTTATTTATAGTTTTGTCATTGAACTTTGAATAATTCTATAGAGCTCAAGTCTTATTGGATTAACCTAATTTAGGTCATATAGAATCTATCTTAAAATTTTCATAAATTTTGGATGATGGAAAATTACCAATATACTCCTCTTGTGACAAAGACAATTTCACCTATTTTGACCATTTTCTTTGCTTTAGACCTTAACTACTAATCATGCAATACTTATAACTATGTTAAAACTTTACATAGAGATATTTAAACATAATTAATCATTAATTAACATTAATTGATATGCTTTAAACAAACTTTTCATATTTTCAGTCAATGTGCACTAGTTTAAAGAAAAACAAGTTTTGGGTCTCTACAAGATCAGAGGTGTGGAGATGAGAAGGGAACTCCATCCACCTCAAACAATGAACCTGGTGTTAAAAGGCACCCCCCTGAAAATAGGAAAGATCATTTTACTCATAAATTCATTCCTACATGTCATAAATGTGGAGTGAAGGGTCATATTAGGCCGATGTCCTAAACTTCGAAGAAGGCCCAATCATAGTTGTAGGAACCAAAATAATTTTAATGAGAATCTTCAAAGGAGAGTTGAGGTCCTAGTGGATATGTCTAGGAATTTAAATGATGATATTTTGAATAACTATAATAACTCTAGACAGTGGCATGGTCGGGACACTCCTTATGCTATATATAGAGGAAACGAGAAGAACCATAATGCCTACCATAATTCTATGACTCAATCTTGGAATAGGAGGAAGAGGCAAAAGGTCTTGTCTGGAACCTCATCTGAAATGATTAATGACCAAAGAGTCAATAAATCTGTTAAAGCCGTTTGGGTGAGAAAGAAAGACCAGAAGGGCTTCACTTAGCCAGTGCCTATCATAGCCTAGGGTGTGATGCTAGTGTTCTATCTTTCCTAGTGCTATGATGTATGTGTAAACTAGTAGTTTTTTTTTACTAGTTGTTATTTACTTTGGTCTGTTTTCTATTTTATTTATTTTGAAAAATTTAAAAACATTGAAAAACTATAAAATCTAAAAATATTTTTGTCATATTGCCCTAGTTTGACTTGCATTATTTTCATTCCTTGTATGATCTTTATTTTCCTACTTGTCCAAGGTTGAATATGTTTTTTTTATGTTGCCGATTGAGGATATAACACCTTTAGTAGTCTCTAGGTTAGGCTGAAAATTAGACTTGTTTTATCTTGTACAGTTAGAGACTTATTCATACGTGTATGCTTTGCACTTTCACATGCACTATAACTGATTCTGTTGATAGTTCGAATTCCTAATCTGTAGGTGAATGACTATCCAAAAGTGTGACCTAGGATGACAATCTAGAATGACCATATTGTTAGTCATCCCTATTTTGTGTATCCTCAATGAGCAAAAATTATTGTAATGAAAAGGTCTACCTATTAGGTTAGTGTAAAAGCTACTAATTGGATGCAAACAGTAGTAATGGCTACCTATACAAACAGTAGTTATCTATCTAAGTTGCTAGTGTGAAAGCCGCTATTGCCAATAGAGAAGAGCTACCTACTCTAATAGTGTGAAAGTCATCATTGCATAAAAGAAATGTTCAAAAAAAGAACATCAAAAGAATTCTTACAAAGTGAGGAGGTATTTGACCAAAGTAAAAGAAAAATATTTGGTCAAATCAAAATGATAAAGGTGCACCAAAATGTAAAAAATCATATAACTGGATCTAATTATGTTTGACTTCTTAGATTTGAGTCTCCGAGAGTCCCCTTTAGTGGTTAATGTCATATCTTTGGAAAGGGAGAGAAACCTTGATTTAGTATCTAGTCAGACCACCACTACACACAAAGCTTGAATTGTTCACTAAATGGGACTAAGTGAATTGACTATGCTTTAGCATTCCGTGAGATTTAGTTATAAGTTTATCCTCAGTTTGACTAACTAATCATGTTCTTCATTAGATTTGTAATTTTAAATTATTGTTGCTTGGAATGTTTATAATGCATATTTGTGTGACACATGATATTTTTTAGTTTTATTATTATGTGTTTTTTAGTTTTAGTTGGCATGGGCCTTTCTAGAATAGGTGCAATGTCCTTTAGGTGGTGTCCTTGATCATCGGGGGAGAAGATCAAGTTGAGGTGTTGATGTCGCGACCCAAAATACCCCCTAGGAGTTAGGGATACTTTAACTCGTTATTGCCATATCAAAACCATCCTGTAACAACATACAAGGCATAATAAAAAGCGGAACTAAAAATTTCTTTATAACATAACCTACGATTTGTATTCCAAGTTCGAACCAACCGATTATACAAAATATGAAATCTACAATAGACATTCCCCACTTTCAAAATACACAACCCTCTCCCTCACATCACTCAATAATAGTCTAGATAGGGCCTCCTATCTAGAGCTCCATCATCCTGGTGATGATCCATGGCAGGCTCCGGTTCGTAGTACTTCTCCTCTATCCAAGACTCAGGAGCATGTGCATCCACAAAACCTGCCAAAGTAACAGTTCGGCTGAGTAGGGAATACTCAGTGTAACAAACTACTAACTAGCATTATTATAAGCATCAATGATAGCATGTGTATTTATCAGAGTGAAACAGGCAAAAACAAAGTGGAACGAGCATATAACTTAGAGTAGTTCATAAAACAGATAGCATGTGAGCATTTCTTTACAAGGCACATATCGTTGAGCATTTCACTAAATATATACTTGAGCCATCACAAACCCGATACTTAGAGTAATTTGTGAAACCAATAACAAAGCGATACTTTACAAGCTAGGTGGTAAACACCTTTGATTTCAAAGCGAAACGATACTTTACAAGTAAGGCGGTCCCTTAAGAACACCTTTGAGTTCAAAACAAAGCGGTACTTTACAAGCAAGGAGTTAAACTCCATTGAGTTCAAAACAAAGCGATACTTTACAAGCGAGGTAAACTTCCTTGAGTCCAAAAATCAAAGCATACTTTACAACCAAGGAGGTAAACTCCCTTGAGTTCAAAACAAAATGATACTTTACAAGTAAGGAGGTAAACTCTCTTGAGTCCGAAAATCAAAGCAATACTTTACAAGCAAGGAGGTAAACTCCCTTGAGTTCAAAACAAAGCGATACTTTACAAGTAAGGCCAAAGCCCTTGAATTCAAAAATCATTCTTTGAGCAAAGCCACTTTTGAGAAAAAGCCCTTTTAGCAAAACCATACTTTGAAACCTTAACTTAGAGTAAAACCCTTTTGAGCCAAAACCTTAACTTAGAACAAAACCCTTTTGAGCCAAAACCTCAACTTAGAATAAAACCATGCTTGTCAACATTTATCTTTATACAAATCCAATCATATGAGCACACTAGTTCATGGAGCATTTGTGAGCAATTCAATATCCATATCACTCCCTCAAGATCATGGTAATATCCATAGCATGCAAAACATGATTATCAATTCCAATTTCTATCAAGAACATACCTCAAAATCTACTATTCATTAACAACTTATAGCAAAGCAATTTAGTAGAGTGTAGCTACTAGTTGTCTTATCAAAATCATGCTTTATATCTTACTTATAATATAGGAATTATAATTATGCCCAAAACATCCGAAGTTTCATAAAAAACATTTATTTAAACCATAGAAAACAAACAACACATCAAGGAAATATAGCAAGACAAGTTAGTAGATTGTTCTACCTTTTGAAGAATTGATTTTCTTCAATTAAGAGCTTTTAGAAAGCTTGAGGGATCAATATCCAAGCTTTGAGAAGCTTATGAAAATATGGAAAAGAATAAAGCTTCACTTTTACTCTTATACCACAATCAAGAACTAACCTCGGTGAAATCCCAACTTGATGAATCACTTTGGAATTGAAATTCAGGTGCTATAACGCCAAGAAAGCAAGAAGAACTCTTCCTTTAATGGAAAAACACAAACTCAGAACATCCAAACAACTCTTAACTTTCTTCTTCTCTTCTTCAATCTCTCAAAAATCCAAGCTTAGGGTTTGAGTAGATAAACCCTTGAAATCTCCTTCTATTTATAGTCTAAAGGTTGCCAAAAACCCAAAATCCCTTAGGAAAATATCCCCCAAGGTCGGTGGCCAGTTACAGCTCATTACTAGGTGTTTTTACCCATTTATGGGTTGAATTCATCGCCGAAATTCACCCCCCAACACAATTTGTCACCGAATTTGAACTCTGCCTGGGCAGGTTTTTCCTGCTTTTGTATTTTGATCATAACTTTTGACTTGCTTATCAGATTTTGACGATTCAACTTGTGTTGGACTTGTTATTCAAAGGGGAACAATTTTATCTCTAATAGAAAAATCCTAATTTTGAGTTCTTAATTGTCTAAATTGGATCTAAAGCTGACTAGTCTGAAATGGATTTCAGCAACCCAGATTTTTAGCAGACCCGATTTCGGAAATCCGATGTTTGACCCAACTTCGACTCAAAATCTGAAAAAGTGATAAACATGAACCTCAAATAGAATTTCAATATATTTTTAAAAATTCAAGAATCACTCAATTGTGATCAGCGGTGAGAATTCTAGAGCTCCTTAAAGTTGTGGGTATGTTAAGACCTCCCCCATCTTTTAACACTTAGAACCTTTCCGCTTTTTATTCTAACACCCATAAACATTACATTGACACTCTCTTACGACTTTAAAAACTTCATAACACATTGAACATAAATTGGAATCCAAAACCTTCTTTCGCATAAAACACAACCATTACAATAAACAAGGCTTTAAACCTTAAATACTATTCACTAGCACTATTCACAGCATTACAAACTTGGTTTCTGGGGTTCTACATACACTTAGGTTATGCTTTTAGACACTTAGAGTATCTTTATACTCTATTTTTGATACTCAACACATGCACCTAAAACCCTCACTTGACTCACAATAATACCAAGAACACAATGGAAGGCCTTAGGCCTTTACACACACCATATATGGGCGCGCACTATTCATTAACATTGTTCATAGCACAGTGAACTCAGATTCCGGAGTTCTACATTTGAGGAGTTTTTTCTTTATATTTTTGTATTTTGTTCCCTGCTCTATAGTCCTCGCATTGTCTACATTTGCTTCATTGTATTGTGGTTACTTTGATATTACTTATGCTTTAAATTGTTTTTTTTTTTTTTTGTGATATTGGCTTCCTGCCTACCTTTGGCTCTTGGTGTCAAAAATTGGGAGAGTGTTAGGGTATTTGTCCATGTTCAATATATTCCTTGCAATACATGTGTTTATCTATTTCCATATTACATACATGTTTCACTGGGTATTTTGTTTATGAGCATGTGCAAGTGTAGGTTTGCAGCAGACAAATCTTGCATGACAAGAGCCTCAGTGTCTACAATTTAAGTTGTATTTCATTTTGTGTCATGTAATTTTGTTGGAGTCATGTAATGGCCTAATTCACCATTTGATATGTTTGGGTGAGTTTTTGTCGTGTCATGTACTTCAGTTGGGTTTTGTCACGGAATTACCAATGTGGGAGATTGTAAGTCCATATATTGGTATTGGCATATTCCGGTTTCAAAACAAAGTATCTAGTAGTGTCTTGTGTCATTGCCTACAAGCATCAAAGTCCGTAATGATGAAGACCGAAGAAGTTCGATTGAAGACATTCAAATCGTCGTATTCGTCTCACTCATAAGATGGTAAGTGACCTAGATGCCATGTTACCTTAGGAGGTTTTGACTTAGAATCATTCTATATACCCTAGGTGATTAACTAGATGCATTAGAACTTGAAAATCAGGTTTTTGGGCAAAATTTGGCCTAACTGGTTAACCGCTCTTGGCACTAGTCAACTGCTCAGCTAGATTTTTTGGATGGTGATTTATTCCAATGAGTTTGTTTTTCAAGGGTTGACCGCTCTTGAGACCGGTCGACCGGACCCCATGGATTTTGGTTTCCAGCTCCTATTTTGCCTATAAATAGTTGGGTTTGATCCTCATTCGAACTTAAGAAGTTTGAGAGAGTTTCTAAAGGATTATTAGGGTTTCCTAAACCTATTCTCATCTCCTCTTCCACCCTAGAGT
Organism: Tetracentron sinense; assembly: GCA_015143295.1. Classification (NCBI taxonomy): domain Eukaryota; kingdom Viridiplantae; phylum Streptophyta; class Magnoliopsida; order Trochodendrales; family Trochodendraceae; genus Tetracentron; species Tetracentron sinense. The sequence continues at coordinate 88,839 of JABCRI010001200.1, forward strand.
ATGCAAGACATTGTTTGATCATTCTTGTTTATTTATTCTAGTGTTGTCGAAACCGGATCGGACCGGCCGGTCAAACTGGTGGAACCGAGAACCGGTCATAGTTCCGGTCCCCAAAGTCTCCAAAACCGGATACAATTCAAAATAGGATGAAATTAATGGAATCAGAGTAACCGACCGATCGAACAGGGAACCGTCGGAATCGATGACTGGTTTTAATAACCGGTGCATCACTCTAACATACATGTTCAGACAGTTTTCCGGTCAAATGGCTGCAAAAAAAAAAAAAACTTCCTATCAGATTGGGAAAGGGGGAATTACCTCTTCTCTTCCCCAACTAATGCCTCAAGCAAATAATAGCAACCAATCAATGAAGAATAACATCTTCCTACCTTTAACAATACTCCAGTCGGCTTTAATCTCGCCATTATCTCCTCAACTCTCACACCTCTTCTCCCTCCTCTCTACTTCATCTTTCACTTTTGTCTTACACCTAAAACTTCATCCACCTCAAGCACTTCAATTCTCTATGGACTATTCGGATCCTCTTCATTTTCATTTTCTCATTGGCACTCAACCAAGTCCTCCATCTCCCTTTCTTTCCTCTTTGTACAAGTATTTTTAAAACTATAAAAAGGTACCAGTCCATTTAAAACAATGACAAATTTGTAATTAATGGGAGAAAACCATGCTATAAGATTACCATTTTCTCTCAATATAATTACAAACATGCGACGATTTAGCATTGAAATGTGGAGTTCTGCTCCTTCACATGGCTCACAACCTTTTAATGATAGTTTATTTGAAGGCTAAAAAGAACATATTTTTCAATTCACTGTCAATCGGTTGAACTGGCCGAACCGGGAACCGGTCACCTAACAGGTTCAACGACTGGTCCAATTATTAAAACATTGGTTTATCCCATTGTTGGGGATCAAACTAGGGTTTGTTAAACAACCATCAACCCGTTCTTGTTAAGAACAACTTGGTTGGAGAAATCTAAAGCCTTTGCAAAGGAGATCGATCAGAGGAGGATCGTGATTATTTAGTCAGAGGAATCCGGAACCTTCATTGACGGAAATCGATCTGAAGATCGTGATTGCCGAGACACAAAGAGAAGAACAGACTACTGCAGTGGATTGTGAGTCTTGCGAGATCGTGATTGCTTATCGAGACGTGGAGGACTGAGTACTGATCAGGAAGCTCTACCAGCTTCTCCAAACCTTGACAGCAGAAGAGATCATATGGCAATCTGAGTGGCTTGTCCTGAGAAGGCTACCTCGTGTTGTCATAACCAGTAGACGATGCATGATTCTTGCATATCTTACAAGCTCCGCAGTCTATACACCACTCCGAGTCCTCCGACAGTTTAGATTCCTTCAGTGCATCCTAATGATTGACCGGCCGGGAAATAATTGGATCACCTTCTCAGTGCACTCCGATAGCCTCACTTGACGATTCCAGATAGATTGGCAAAGTTCTAGACGAGATCAATGGCTTGACTTCGTGGTTACATCAGGACCACCGATTGATTCAATATACCTACTGTGGGTGGGAGATCCTGACATTCCATTCGGTATGCCCGCACCCAAGGAACTACCCACGCCAGTCTCAGCTCTATCATACGGAATATACCCCTAACTGAAATGGTGGTTCCCTGGAGAGACATCTTCCTGAAAAGATAGCCCCAGATCCAGCAAAAAGAGAAAAGGCTATAGAAAGCCCAGCGAGCATTCAAGCAACAGGAAGCGGAGCAGAACTACGAAATTCAAGCCACGTAAGAACAAGTTGAGCAACTTGAGCAGACAATCCAGTCTCTCCAGAGGAGATGCAAGGGCGATGCCAAAGAGACAGTCGTCGTCAGGGCCCAGCTGCACTTCTACCAAGAGCAGTTTGACAGTTCAAAGGTTGAGATGACTGATCGGATCCGACAGTTCGGATTTTGAATGTTCAACACTGCAGAAACAATTGACAACATGAAGGTTGAGATCAAATCCCTCCAACAATAGATCATGGACATTAACGGAGTGCCCCGGCCACTTGACTTCGCGATCCCTCATGGACCTGCCTAAGATCGAGTCTTTTCTTTTTTTGAGTTGCACTGTCCTGTACTCATTACACTTTGCATGCATCATTGAAAAATTCTTTTTCTAGCATCTTCTTCTTATCATCATGCATATTCATGTTTAGCCATTGCATCTATTTTAGTTTGCATGAGCCGATCCATGACTCATTCTATAACTGCGATTCTCGTAGAAGCAGCAGCCGCAGAAGAAGTTCTGACAGAGGTACCAGTCACAGAATAGTACCTTACACAGCCCAATCAGTGAACAGCTCAGACTCAATGGCAGAACCTGTAGATTAGCATCAGAGAACCAGTGAAATCCTACAGTCTCATGACAAGGACATCACAGCCATGCAAGCAAAGCTCGACAGTGTTCTGGAATCCGTGAAGATTCTAATTGGTGTCCGAACCGATGAACCCTCTACCCATATCCCAACTGGCGAACCATCCGAGAAACCTACTCAGGAGCCTCACCTTATTCCCCTCATCATACCTAATGTAGAGCCCCGAAAATTTGGGTCACTGTTCATGTGAGCAGCTCCCTTATACGGTATGTGTAAAGGCCTAAGGCCTTACATAGTGTTCTTTGGTATTATGGTGAGTCAAGTGAGCATTTGGGGGCATGTGTTATTTTCAAGAGATAGTATAAATATACTCCTAAGCGGGTAAAACAAGTAAGGGTATAAATACCCTAGGTGTTTAAGGGTTGTAGGTGAGTAGTGTTGTGAATAGTGCTAGTGCGCGAGGCATAAAGAGGCCAGGGCTCTCATGCAATATTGGTAGAATTCAATGATCACTGAGGTGGTTGCAAACCTATGGGGATCGATTCATGAGGTGTGAGTAGGGTGTTGGACCAAGGGGGAAACGAGTGTGAAAGCACTCCTTATGTTTAGGGGTTGAAGAGGAAGTTTTGGCTTACCCTCAACTTTAAAAGTTCAGTTTATCTCACCGTTGCTTGGAATTGAGTGATTCTTGATTTTTCGACAGGTATTTAAACTCTCTTAAAGGTTCATGCTTTACATTTTTTCATATTCTAACGTAAGTTATGCCAAATTTGAGATTCCGAAAGGTGGTCTGCTGGGCGATTCAGCAGTCAGGTTAGACTAGTCCAATTGTGGGACCATTATTTTAGACTATGTAAAACTCAAAATCAGGAGTTTTATAAACATGAAAGTCGTTACACTCAAGTATGAATCCAAAACAAGTGAATTGTTCAAAATCAGATGAGGGATTCATAAATTATGACCAAATACAAAACGGGTCAGCAAACCGGCTGACCTCGATTCCGAACACAAATCGGGCGACCGACCTCTATCCGGTCAATGAACTCACTAACGGTCGACCGAACTACCAATTGTTGAATGAAAAATATTTCCAGAGAGGCTAATTTTGATCCGATCGACAAAGTGGGCACCTACGGTCGACCAAACACACGTTTGTGGCCTTTTTTTGGTCCATTGTGAAGTCATTTAATTGGGTAGGTTGGTCTTTGACCAATTTCCCAAAACTTCTATATAATCACCCAATTTCGGGGGTTAGGTTTTAGAAACCCTTCTAAGACACAACATGAGCGATTTTAGAGAGAGGGAAGGGGGAAAGAACTAGGAGTCGTCTAGGATTGCCTGAGTGGTCTTGAGATCAAGACGGAAAGCTTGATCTTCCTCTTCAAGCCGGGAGTGAGCTTCTTCAAGCCTCTCAATCTTTCTAAAGCTCTCAAAAGAGGGGTTGATATTCAAAGGTAAACACTATTACTAGGTTTCTAATTTCATAAACTTAATGATAAGCATGATTTCTTGACAATCATAGTTATAATAGGCCTCCTATATGTGGAAATACACTCTTTAGCTATTGATTTCATGAAACCTCTTACATCAAGATCAATCTTATGAAGGTGATGTGAGCTAAATTGTGATGATGTTAGGCCTTTAACCCATGAATAAAAGGTTGTACATGGTATATGGTTTTATTATGTTAGTTTCCAAAGATGAAAAGCATGTTAAAAGCCACAAGTTTTTGAGAAAAAAACAATGTAGAAAAGAAAATCTTATTTTCAATGTGATTGGAATGATGTGATGTATTATATACGGATAATTGTGATGGATGAATTATGTTTGTATTGGACATATGACCCATATGTAAAGTGTTTCCTTTAAGGTCTACCATGTTATACACAATTGCTACACGGGGACACAGATGCATAGATGACGAGTTTTTCTAAATTAGGGTATCCAAAGAAGAAGTACAAGTATATAAGATGTAATCAAGAATAAGAAGAGGGGAAAATTATAAGATGGCAAATGAACCACATGAAAACAAGTACAAGAAGCCAAAAGATGTCACAGAAAAGTATAAGACGCACAAGATGTATATGAAAGTTTAAGGGGGCAACAGAGGTTACAAGAAGTAAAAGAAGAGAAAAGTAAGTATATGGAACAATGCGATGGGGATGCAGACTGTAGCAGCCGTCCGGGAAGGGAAATGGATGTACTGGCATCATGGGACTCTGATGATAGCAGGCCGCTCGAAGGAGATGGATACTTGATCATCTACTCCGAAGGTAGCCAATGGTGAGGAGAACAAGGCCACCCAGCTTACGTGGGTTTACGGGTACTAGTTGTCCGAATCCGGAGGTAACCAATGATGAATACTAAGGTTTTAAATACGCGTACATGAGAAGATAATAAAAGCTGAAACAAGTATTTGAAATACCTGATATGCAAGGAGTAAAAAGATGATAAGAAAGACGTTTCGATAAAGATGTAAGAAGATGTTTTCCGATAGTATTTTTTTGAGAGATATGAACTGATATGATTTGTTTTCCGTCTCTGATTTCAGGAATGCATGTGAAGTGATAAACTGTGACAGATGTTGTATTTGCTGTTTATGAGATACTATCTAGTGGTTTGTATACGCTGCGTATTCCATTGATTAGTCATACCTATTAGTCGGTAGGTCCTTCGACAGCTGTGCGAGCGTCCTCAGGAAGCCGTGGTTCGGGGTAAGGGGTTATGTTGAGGAGGAGTGGCGACTTGGGGGTAGTCTTCCGAGTAGGAGGGCCAGGCGGAGCAGAGGGCTTTGTTAGGTGCCCCACATCATCGTGATGCGAGGCGAGGACTTGTACATATATTTGTTGAGCGAGGATGTTCGCTCTTTATTTGGATGTAGTATAAACTGCGATATAGTATGTATAAAAATTTTGTATAAACTTCCGCTACCAGAATATAGATTGTATTACGTTCCCCTATCACAGGTTTTATATGTTGCACAGGATCTTCATTGTGTTATTATAGGATGGTTGGTAATGTGGTTCCGGACGCCAAGGATCCTAACTCCTAAGGGTATTTTGGGTCGCCGACAGGTTTGGTATCAGAGCTTAGGTCTAGATTCCCTCAAGGCTGGCGGGGTTGTTGTATAAGGTAGATGTGTTCTTCAAGTTAGAGTAGGTTCCCCGAGTCTTGGCATTGGAATGCACGGGTAGAAAGTGGCCTTCGAGTTGAACCTAGAAATACTCAGATGAACTTGAATGTTAGGATTGAAAACGGACACCATAAGGTACACACGTAAGGGTATTAAATACATTAGGAAACGGTTTCCAAGTAAGGGACTACGTGGATACCTCACCGACTTGATCCTAGCTTCGCTAAGTTATTTAGGAATCCAGAGTATGGGTATACTATAGGTACTGTGTCAACATCAGGGTTAAGACCTAGAAGTAGAAAAATAATAATAATGATAAATAGATAGTGTAAATTTTGGACATGACTCTGGATGTTTGAAGCATGTTTCCAGATACAGAGCGCATTTTCTGCACCCGGCAGTTTTAGAACTCCGTGCTCACTCCAAAAGTATGATACAGATGCATGTTAATTCCTGCAGACGTTCTAGACCCATTGATTGTCCCAACCAACATGATAAAAATATTATACAACTCAAGGCTTAATTTTCAACCTACAAACATCATTACACATCATGAGCATCATCCATTTCATGAACATTCATACATGACCTGAGCATTATACATAGCATCATACATGACTGAGCATCATTGCATGACCTAAGCATCTTACATAGCATGAGTCCATCATATAGAAGCGTCTCATACATACTCATAAGCATCATGCACATCTAATATGCATTCATATAGTCTTAGACATTCATACATGTTGAAAGAAAGATATTTAAGGAAATGGCTAAATAACTCAAGGGTGTACAAACATACTCCTTAGTCTTACTCTTAAGTCGGTTAATGTCTGAAGTATGTAGTCGGTTAGGGTTTTAACAATGTTTAGAATGTAGCTTCGCTAGGAAACCAAAGGTATGCCTATATATAATTGTATACCTATGATGTATACGAAGCGCTATATTTTAATCCTCATGTCATTGAAACTATTGCAAAGATCTTGATAAATTAGTTCACGTTGTGTATTTCCTCTCAGGTACTATAGTCATGAGCGCAAAGTATAGAGAAGCAAAGAACCCAGTGTAAAATTCTATCATGATCGTTAAGACATGCTATTATACAATATTGGCAAATATGTGATGTATGAACTTAGTTGCCTAATGAAAAATAATAACAGAGTGATGTATGGTACTTTGCACCCTTGCTAGTAAGGTGACGTGCAGTCCATGGCTAGTCTAAAATGGATTGACACATCTAGTGAATCTAGGGGTGTCAGCATATGCCTCAGTAAAGTAAAGTGACGTGTGAGAATTATATCCCCGTTTTTCTGTCCTGTGTGCACGTCCTAATTTCGAGGACGAAATTCTTATAAGGGGTGGAGTGTAGAGCCTTGGAAATTTGGGTCACTGTTCAAGTGAACAGCACCCTATTATGTTAATGGTAAAGGCATGAGGCATCGTACAATTGTGTCTTGGGATTGATGTGAGTCAAGTGATGCATTTGGGGGCATGTGTTAAGTCTTAAAGAGAGGAGATAAATATACTCGAAGTGGGTAAAAAGTAAGGGTATAAAATAACCTAGGGTTAATGGGTTGTAGTGTGAGCAATGTTGGAATAGTGCTAGTGCACGAGGCATAAGAGGTCGGGGCCTCTCACACATATTGGTGGGAATTCAATATCCCTGAGGTGGGTTGCAAAATAGGCGATCGAATTATGAGGTGTGAGTAGGGTGTTGGACCTAAGGGAAAAAGAGTGTGAAAGCACTCCGTATGTCTAGGTGTTGAAGAGGAATGTTTTGGGCATACCCTCAACTTTTTAAAAAGCTTTAGTTTAGTCACCGTGCTCGGAATTGCGTGATTTTGAATTTTTGGGAAAATTTAATTAAACTTCTTAAAGTTTTATAATTTACGTCTTTTCAGATTTAAGAGTAAGTTATGTCAAATGGTGAGATTTCCGATAAGGGAAGTCTGCTTATGATTACAACAGTCATGTTGGACTAGCCACTGTCGGGGTTTTCCCTTCTGATCTTCCCCCTTCTTTTACGCGTTTTGATTCTTTCTCTTCACCCACGACTATGATCCTCACATGTAATCACTTGCCTAAAAATTAGGATT